>JAYMTC010000566.1:0-11457 GCA_036897605.1 Melianthus villosus
GACAATGGCCCCCACCCAAAACCACCATAGGCCTACCGATGTTCGATGTTGGCATTGGGCCCGACACCGGCCATGACATACCCCGTGCCACGGCGCTCGCTCCTCTTCTTGGATGCCGAAAGCTTGCCCATAGAACCCTCGTGACCCTATGGAAGCTCACTTGGTGCATGTCGCCCACATGATGCATCGGGGATGGTGGAGATCCCACAACATGCCTCCCTCTTAAAGAGCATTCTGGATGAAAATCCATTTTGATGCCGTAGACATTGATTTGTTTGAGGAGCAATATCACCTTTTAAGTATAGAAAACAACCTTATTTCGACGTCACCTCGGGTCCTGAAATACTTCTCTAAGATATCCAGAACACCTCTGAAGCCCTCTAGCAAAAGCTTTTAGTAGACCTCGAAATCATTGGGACCTGAGTTGAACTTAATTACGTCTTTGCCTTTACCCGAACAAAGTGCCAGTAGTCCCACTCCTCATATGGATCCACCTCTGAATTCTGTTGCACTACATTAGGCCAATGTCCATGCATCGTGTGTATCAATTCACCTCAAGGGTTCCGCTTGCCGAGCTCCTTTACTCGACACAAGGGCGGGATCACGTCCAATATGCCACAAGGCTTGGATCGTGACACGTGACAGTGATTTCAGCAATGCTTCTCAAAGCTTCGGCGTCGCCCGGACGGCGTAGTACACCTGGGTGGTGTGTGGCAGTGATCGACATTCACAAACTGCCCAAACATGCTAGAACACAAACCCTAGCTTCCTACCCGGGATGCCACAGCTTCAGCCACCCCTCAAAAACTATCCTCCAACCTTTGCAAACTGATTACACAACCAGATCACCTTAGGACTGATTGGAAAAAAAAAGGAAGAAAGTGTATTTTTGAGGTTCAATCAACACACGTTCGTTTAATTGTATACTATTGATACCATGTAGAAAGAATTATAAAATTAGAGATGAATAAGATGTCCTAACCCTCAGAGGTTAGTGACTTTTATATGTAGGAACTAATGCAAGATACTATTAAAACAAAATAAGTACTAAGGAAACAAGATAAATATTGAAACTATATATTCTAACAATATATCCTAACATATATATTTCTCTGACATTCTTAACGTGACAAGTTTTTTGAAACAAAATAAAATTTCACCGAGGACTACTAATCTGAATTAGGGGGAGAGTACAATGTTGTGATCGATTTAGGGTTTTGTGATATGATTATGCCATGATTAGTCACCATTTTTTGCAATTGTGTAATTCATTCAATTACCACATTTAAGTATATGATGATCTTCATCTTGTCTTTGGATGCATATGGGTATTATATTCTCAGGATGATGTCAATACTGAAGTTGGAGTTGTTAGAGACATCCATTTGAAAGAGCTGAGGATATACACAGACTATGGGCGTTGCAGTCGTCCATTGTTTATCGTGGACAAGCAAAGGCTTCTTATAAAAAAGAAGCATATCCATGCCCTGCAGCAGAGAGTATGGCAACAGAAACCTATGAATCATGTTTTGATATAACATATTGTTTCTAAAGCTTTTATGTTTATATAATATAATATAATATATAAAATTCTTTTATATTCAGGAAACCCCAGACGAGGGTGGTTGGCATGAACTTGTGGCAACGGGATATATAGAATATGTTGACACTGAAGAAGAAGAAACTACAATGATTTCTATGACTATTAATGTGAGCAAAAATTATTTTGGTTTGCAAAGCAAGTTTCAATTTCCGTAATTGTCAATCATCTCACTGCCATGAAGCACTTCGGAGTCTTACTTGCCTTACATGTTCCAGGATCTTGTACAAGCGAGGAACAATCCAGAGGAGGCTTATTCAGAAACTTACACCCATTGTGAAATTCACCCTTCCTTGATTTTGGGTGTTTGTGCTTCAATTATACCATTCCCTGATCATAATCAGGTAATTTGAAATTACTATGCTAATGAATGAACTTTGCTTAATTATAAATTACTATTGCTAATTAATTAATTTTTCTTAATCAGAATACATTATATGTTTATCCATTTTGTTTTCTTTGGTGCATTAGTCCCCACGTAATACATATCAGTCAGCTATGGGAAAGCAAGCAATGGGAATATATGTCACCAACTATCAATTTCGAATGGTGTGCCTTGGTTCTTGTTATCGATTATGAAATTCTCATATTTTTTATAATAGTCGTTTCTAATACCGCGGCATGAACGTGTATTCCTCTTTTATTTTCTTAGGATACATTGGCGTATGTTCTCTATTATCCTCAGAAACCATTGGTTACTACTCGGGCTATGGAGCATCTTCACTTTAGGCAGCTTCCAGCTGGCATTGTAAATATTAAAATTTGGTTATTATTATTATTATTAGTTTTTCACATTGTTAATGATTTTTACGTGCCTTTCTCTGTCTGCCATGTTGCTTTAGAATGCGATTGTTGCTATTTCCTGCTATTCCGGATATAACCAGGAAGATTCTGTCATTATGAACCAATCGTCAATTGATCGTGGATTCTTTCGTTCACTTTTCTTCCGTTCATATAGGTAAAAAAGATGTGTTCTCATGAATTCATGGTTTACTAGAACATGTTGCATGGTAATTGATTTGCGATCACAGGGATGAGGAGAAAAAGATGGGGACACTTGTCAAAGAGGATTTTGGTCGTCCAGATAGAAGTAATACCATGGTGAGGGTTAAGTTCAGAGTTCTCCATTTGATACTTATAAAGGTAGTGGGATCTTGCATTCATAGCTTGTTTTACAGGGTATGCGACATGGCTCTTATGAGAAATTGGATGATGATGGTCTTGCTCCTCCTGTAAGTGCATAGCTTATCTAATTGATCTTCTGTTCTGTCTTTATGATTCATAAAATTTCCTAAGGTACTCTGTTATCGATTATTAGGGTACAAGGGTTTCGGGTGAGGATGTTATAATCGGAAAGACAACTCCGCTTACTCAGGATGAAGCTCAGGGACAATCTGCACGGTACTCCCGCCGTGATCATAGCATTAGCTTACGCCACAGTGAAACTGGCATGGTGGATCAAGTAAGCCTACTTTAGCTTTTGCTATATGATATTTAGAGAATGGGTTTCTGTTGTACATGTCGAAGGAGCTATTTGATCATATATTGTTATAATGTACAATTGCTTGGCTGAGGGATTCTGCTTGTGAATGACATTTGTTTTGATTGTTATCGTTAGACCTAAGTTTTTGTTCATTCTTTTACCCTTCTGCATTTTTTGTAGGTTTTGCTGACAACAAATGCTGATGGGTTGAGGTTTGTGAAAGTAAGGGTTAGATCTGTTAGGATACCTCAAATTGGAGACAAATTTAGCAGTAGGCATGGTCAGAAAGGAACAATAGGCATGACTTACACTCAAGAAGATATGCCATGGACTGTGGAAGGCATCACGCCTGATATTATTGTGAATCCACATGCTATTCCTTCTCGAATGACCATTGGTCAGCTTATTGAATGTATTATGGGGAAGGTTGCTGCACACATGGGGAAGGAAGGGGATGCAACACCTTTTACAGATGTCACTGTAAGTTGGTTTCTCTTTGAAATTGTAGATCATTAGTAGTCTGGGAAGATTTATTCACATGCTAGGCCCTATATTATGCTTGTAAATTTATCACATGGTTGTGAACTCCATTTGCTAAATTGTACATTCTTCTTGTAGCGTTCGTCTGATTTTATGAAATTAGTCATTTGCGACTCCTGCATCACACTGGGCTATTACTTGTATGTAGACTGCCAGTTGAACCTTTCTTTTGTAATTATTTTCTTTCGAATTGTTTAGGTGGACAATATTAGCAGAGCTCTTCACAGCTGTGGCTATCAAATGCGTGGGTTTGAGACCATGTATAATGGTCACACTGGAAGACGACTTAGTGCTATGATATTCCTTGGCCCAACATATTACCAGCGACTTAAGCACATGGTTGACGACAAGATCCATTCACGTGGTCGGGGTCCTGTTCAGATCCTCACAAGGCAGCCAGCTGAGGGACGGTCCCGTGATGGTGGCCTTCGATTTGGGGAGATGGAACGGGACTGCATGATTGCTCATGGTGCTGCGCATTTTCTTAAAGAGAGATTGTTTGACCAAAGTGATGCATACAGGGTTCATGTCTGTGAGCGTTGTGGATTGATAGCTATTGCAAACCTCAAGAATAACTCGTTTGAATGTAGGAGCTGCAAGAACAAAACTGACATTGTTCAGGTGAACATCTCTTCATACATTGCTTCCTTTTGTTTAGCATCAACATTTATAATTTTCACTGTAACTTCTATACAGGTTCATATTCCTTATGCATGCAAGCTACTTTTCCAAGAGCTAATGTCCATGGCCATTGCACCGAGAATGCTCACAAAAGATATTAAACAAACCAAAGGGCAAAACAAGGGTGCATGAGATAGCTCGTGAAAAGGAAAAGAACAATGAAGAACGACCATTGTTACTGTTGATGCATTTCAGATTTCGCCTTAAATATTCAGTGATGTGTTCATTGTGCATCAGCTCTCTGGCAGTTGGTGTTCTGTTAAAATGAGAGGAAAAAAAAAAACTTTTCAACAATTTTTACTTCTCTGGAAAGTTGTCTGGGCATGGATAAAAAAAATCCTTGTATTTTTTTCACATCGTCAGAGGCCAATTTACATGTGTTGTATCATTATCCGTAGTTAACTGATAAGTACCAGACTGGATGAGGGAATAAGAATTAAAACCAGAGGTGGTGCTGTATTACATTTAGGACTTGTAAAATGTAAAATGGTTTATTTAATAAAAAACAGATAAGATACATTGAATATATGTGTAATAAAGATTGTTTAAATATAATTAATAAATGTATTGTGTTTTAATGTGTCCTAATATGAATAATAGATGTGTCTTATTGTGTGTAATTTCTTTTAAAATTTAATTATATATGTTCACTGCTATTTGTCACATTAAGACAAGGCAGAGTATGGTATTGGTTAGATTTTTCCCATTCACAAAATTGGACTGTTATAAGGTCAATTTATAATACAAAGTTGTGAAATGTAACATATTATTTATCCATTTTTAATTAATGTGAGATTAATGTTAATTGTAGTTTAATCACATAGTTTAATTTATTTCAAATTGTTCACTTTTACGACAATTTTATTATTCAATTGTTCATAAATTTTGGCCTTACATTGGATAATTTTATTTAATTCACAGAGCCAAAATTACTTGATTTCACTAATTAGAAAGCGTACATCACGTATTATTTTATGTTTAAATGTAGGAAAAATTCATATTTTTTCAATAATATATACTTTAATATATTTGAAGGCAGATATTGTCGCATGAGACTTTTATTTTATTTTTGGTTTATCGGTCCGTTAACTATAATGCCTCATATGGTATAGTTCTTATGAAATTATTCTCTATCATATTTTACATGCTCAAAACAAAAAAATTTAAGAATAAATTTTAGTGATAATTTCAATTGACCTCTTTCATTAGGGTAGACTTAAATCAGAACACTTCTTTGGCTAATTTCAGAGTTCTTTCTAGAATCATTTTGTGAACTTATGGTTGTCTAGAGCTGTCGGTTCAGTAGACTGTGGTTCAGATAGGTTGGACCGGACCTGGTCTAATAATTTATGGGTCAATCCGACCCGATAAAACTAATATTTAAGTTTGCTTCGAATTCTGTCCCAAGCTTATTCTTAGTCTCGAACGTCCCACGTAAAATTTGAAATTTATGTTTTGATTTAAAAAAATTGAAATATATTTATAAATTTAATTATAAATACAGACATACTTAAAATTTAATACTTTAAATATAAAATTCAATTTGGTTTAATATCTCCTTCAAACCAAAATTAATTTTACAAATCGGTTCCATGTATAAGTCTCCAACCAATTTCTCACTCCTAATTGCGACCTGATCATCATTTGTTGCAGCTTAAATGGAATGCTTTGCATCAAAAACAGAATTCACTCAAGTGTCGGAAAGTAACTCTCACCTGATTGTGTAATGCCCTCAACTGAAATTTTGAATTTTTTTAAACAAACGATGAATCCAATTCCACGAAGAAAAGAATGCATGCCCCTCAATGGAAATATGTTTAAGGGGTGACAAAACGGGTTATCGTATTGTTTATCGTATCATGCCTCACGAAAAATTAAACATATCATATTTGAATATATATTACAAAAATTTATTTAAATAAAATTAATCAATTTGTCACGTCGAATTATATCTTAATATGTCTTAATAAAGATAATAAGTATGCATTAACAAATAATAAATCGTATAACACTTTTACAAACAGATGTATATATATCTTATTATGTCTTAACATGTCTTATCGTGTCACTCATTGCTACCCTAACTCTTAGATGACATAATATCTTTACTTTGTTCTCGCTAATTCTTTAATGAAGTGAATTTTTTTTTGTAGTAATCAGATGATACACTACCCCGATTTTGTAAAATGAAGGTTATTATAGTGAGGATTTACAGAATGGTTACCGAAGAAATATTCAGTCATCGGTGAGAAATCCTCGTTCTGATGCATTATTCATAAGGCTATATTTGTGTAGGTTATTTCAAATACCTAAGTTTTTAGCTTATTTTATGTATAAAATAAATCACGTGGAAGATTTTATTCACTTTTTATGTTTTAACTTAAATATAAACAGTTTTGAAATGACACACGTTTTTTTGCTGAAATTTCAAAACACGACTGCACAAACATGCTCCACCTTATTATCAATACTGGAAGCATGCAATTCCTTCCATTCTTTATTCCAATTATTCTCACATCATTGCCAGATCAACTTCAAAATAAATGAGTATATGCACCACAATAAAGCCAATCAGGAATCGATCAACTCCGTTATCAGAACTTCTGGCATACCTATCTTCTTCAGTCCAAGGCAGTAAAAACCCAGATCAGTGTATTCTACAAATTCCGGCAACTAAACACAAGGCATAATGTTAAGCTTAAAAAAATCTTCATAGAGATTCAAGAAGCATGGTTGAAAATTTGTCATAAACCTCGCCTTTCGTAAGATAGAAGGGGAAACTCAGATCATTTGATTATTTTGGAATGTGTAGTTTACGTATGTTTTTCTCTTGATCATTACTAGTGTCTGATTGGCAATTCCTTCCCTTCAAATTGTAACCCCTTTACTATGAAAACATAAATTGATGGTAGTACCAACAAAACATTATTGTTTACTCATTAAGGAACCAAAAGATGAAAAGTTCCAATACCAGTGGAAGAATTATGCATGAACCACATAATCGTTTGCATGCTCTTTCCGTTTCTTGTAAAGTTCAACATGCTTGTGATACTCTTCGAGCTCAATCTCTAACTTTTCAATGAACTGACTTGTATGATCAAGAGACTGCTCATACTTATACTTTTCCAGGGCCTGCAATTAATAAAACGAAAATGCAAAAGTTTATTTAGGATTAAGTATCCATGATCTATATGTAGCCAATGACTATGGTTACAGTGTCTATAACCGATGGTAGAGATCATGTTGTGTGTGTGTGTATATATACACACATATAAATCAATGTCTAACATCCTCTTTAACCATTAGAAGATGAAATTACCTTGCTCTTGGATAGGGTATCTTGAGGTGACATTACTTCAGGCTGTACATAGTTCTTTCCACGATAGAATATTATAATGTTGTCAGGTTTTATGTCAATGACAATGCCTTTGCTCAGTCGAGCTAGTTCTTCAGCATATTCATGAACTTGTCCTGGCTTGCATGGCCTACATACAACCTTTACAGTCTCGTGGGTCTTCCAGTGAAGATGCATATTGAGAACAACACCTCCAAAAACTCCACGCCTACCAACTGGAACGTAGTGCTTCTTTTTCTCACCAGTACGCTTAAGGTAATGCCTCTCTTCATCGGTTAGAATTTCTGGATCATATGTCTCAGCTGGTGCCTTGGTAACATGAAATTTCTTCAACTTCTCTATCAACCATGCTTCCTTTCTTTTTGCCTATTCAAAAATGAAAACGGCTGTCATTAAATGAAACAGGAGCATAAAAAACGCTAAGCAGTGTGATGGAAACTGTTATAGATCCGAGAACATTCATTATCCTTCCTGTATCATATAACCTGATATTCCACCTGATCACTACTCTCACCAATGAGGACGTCAAATCCACAAGCACACATAAGAAAATGAAATTCACATACCCAAAAGATAATACTAAAAAGAATGTATCAAGAAACACCTACGACAAACAATCATATGGATCCTCTACGAAATGAACGACGAATTGTATAACGGAGAAATTCAATTAACAGCTTCACCAGTTTGAAGCTTAACATAAGACATAACAACACAACAATCAGTTTTATTAACCCGGTTTAGTTAGTTTCATAACCATAAGAAATTACAGAAGTTGATGAAAGAGACTATCTGAAAAGTAGAAACAATGTATTGAAACAGTTGCCAGTGTACCATATGAATGCAAAAACTAGTTAAAGTAAAATAAATAACCTGCAAGATCTCCAACCTTTTCAAGTTTATATCTAATCCTAACTTCCAGATTTGGAGAATTCATCTTCTTTTTTGCCTTCAAACGATAGAACCTAAGTTCATTCAGTTTGGCCTTTCTGGACATCTTGACTTTCTTTTTCTTCTTCCTTTCTTCTGGATAACCCCTTTTATCAACTGGTTTTCCAAAAGAAAACCTGACAACATCATCGTCCGTCTTCATCTCGATGGATGCATCGCTCATTCTAGTATTATGTAGCCACTTTCTAAATATAGTTTCACAACCCATCATCTTTACATTCTGTTGCAATATAAAACCCAATTGAGAAGAGACACATGAAGTTTCTAAAAGATTTCTTAGTACCCTATAGCTTCTCTGTTGGGCATGTGTTGTATAAGTAAAGCTTTGTGTAAATGAAGAATCTTTAGGCAATAATGAATGTTTTGACCCATTTTGAATGATCGGGGACTTCTTATTCATACCATAAATTCATAAAAATATATAAACAAAGCATGTAAAAATATAGATTACATTCTACTTCCAAAATAGGGATGAGTCTACAGAATTGCGATTCACTATTATAAGCAAAGTAACATAAAATTCACCTACATGCAATAACAAAATGGCTCATGCATACATACATAGATACGTAATTAGAACCAACATATAGCAAACTTATAACAAAGATATTATATTATCATTAAGCATATGAACTAAACTAATTCTAAATTCCTTCCCCTCCAAGAAAAATTTAATCTAATAAAATTTGATTTCTTCACATTCGAAGCGAGAAAAGTAAGAAATCAAAGACTACCGAGCAACGCTCCAATTAATTGGTTTAAAACGCAATTAAAATCAAGCAATGCACATGTCAGTAATCTTTTGGAATTGCTGTTAATATATTCTATCGGCGACCAGGTCTAGAGAAAATACCTTGGATTTGAAATGGAAAAACTGCGAGTTGCCTTTCTGATAAAAGCTATGGCCATGGTTAGGGATTTCACTTCTACCACTCTCGACTGATTTGCTCCCCTAAAAGGATAAATTTGAATCCGAGATGTTAAACGGGCGGACGCTACACCACAGGCGGGTTCAACCAGATAAATTAGTGAGAATAATGTAACCTCATGATAGGGGTGGCAATTCACAACACGACACGATGAAATTAGTTAACCTAATTTTAAAAAACTAATTTAAACTAAACTTTAACTTGAACTTTAGTTTTAAAACTATAAACTAGTTTTAAAAAACTTTAAGTTAAACTAACTTATATGGTTTACAAAGATAGCTTAGTTTAATTTATTGATTACAAAGTTTAACTTAAACTTCAGCTAAAAGATTCATACCTAAACTAGTTTAGGATATAAAACTAGTTTTAAATTTATAAAACTATATTTGAGCTAATACACTAGTTTAGGATATAAAACTAGGTTTAGCTTGTGAAAGTATGATATAAAATTATAAATCACTTCAAAACTTTTTACACTAGTTTAGGATATAAACTATGATATAAAACTAGGATATAAAACTATAAATCACTTCAAAACTTTCAACTTATATAAAAACCAACCAAGTAAAAACTAATAAAAACTACTTTTTATATAAAAGCCAACTAAAAAACTAGTTTTATAATGTTTATACATAAACTAGTTGTATATAAAGTATAAAACTAAAATTAAGTAAAACTAACAATATAAACTAGTTCATATAAGAACTAGCTTTATGTCATGCTATAAAACTAAAAACTCGTAAAACTAATTCAATATATAAGTTTACAAGACTATTAAACTAACTATAAACTATTAAACCAACTAAAACTATTTTTCTTTAAACTTATATGAAACTATTTAAACTAACTTTAAAAAACTAATTTAAACTAAACTTGAACTTTAGTTTTAAAACTTTAACTTAAACTAAAACAACTTTATATGGTTTACAAAGTGAGTTTAATTTAGTTTATTGATTACAAAGTTTAACTTAAATTTTAAGTAAATGATTCCTACCCATTAAAAGATTCATATAAAGTTTACTTCAAACTTATAAAACTAAGTTTAAAGCTAAAGTAATAAAATTAAGTTAAAGTTATAAAACTAATAACTACTGGAGATTGATAATCATATAAAAGGTTACCGGTTTTCTATCAGAACCAATTAGGGCATAGGCAACTCTCCTATAACAATTAGGCCATAGGCAACTGAGACTCAAAACTAGGATTGATTAGCAAACGTAATGTATAAACGGACCATCATCATAGCAAGCAAATAGAAACCATATGTGAAATACAGAAACAATCTGCACCAGCATAATCAGGAAACAAACTAGATTTAACTAAATCCGATAACACAAACAGACACAGAAATCTGTGGAAGCAATAGATGTATACACGATTATTTTAGTAACAATACTGATAAAATGTATAAAAAACTTACCGGATCTTCGAGCAAAAGCTTGCCGAGATTGTTGAGGTGCGACTACGAGTAACGACGATGAGACAATAGGCTACGGCGACGAGACGACTGTGAGACAGTTTGTTATAAAAGGTATTACGGTGAGACGACGACGGCGACATTTTGAAACACTGAGTGAGTCTTAGGGGGCTAATATTAAAAAGTATCACGGTAATAAAAATTATTGTAAAAGGTAAACTATTTGCGACAGTTTGTAGGGTTACCGTCCCAAAAAGGTATACTATTTGTGACGGTTGTTGAGGTATCATCACAAATAGTAACCATTTATGTTCATCCTAAAAACCGTCGCAATTACTTATTTTAAAATTTTATTTTTTGGATAAATAATGAAAAAATTAATGCCTACATGGAAATTTATTATTGTATTTATAAGCTTCAAAAGTTTAAGATACTAAAATATTTTTAAGTTTGAACTTCAAGGTTTAAACCATAAAAATAGTACATATATATATATATATA
>JAYMTC010000567.1:0-11453 GCA_036897605.1 Melianthus villosus
ACCGAAACAATCCCTCTTTCTTCTTCCTGCTCTTCACTGAATGCGAAGAAAATGGAAATCTGACTGAAGAACGATAGCTGTTAATCTCATTTATCAAAACGATTGGTTCAATTTCAAGCTTCTTCATTGAAAGTTGATTCTCTATTTCAACTTATTCGACCAGTTGATTCTCGTTGCTATTCTTCTAACATCACAGATTGGGTCATTGGTTTCAGGTTCGGAAAACCCTAATTATCTCGGAAGCGATTAGTGAAGATGGAAACTGGAGGTAGCAGTGAAAGTCCACCAGAAGTTAAGAAAGGGAAATCTAAAAAGCCGAAGGAAAGCCTTCTCAAGCAGAGTCTGTATCTTCTACTCTCTCTCTCTCTGTACCTTCTTTCGTTCCTCTGTGTTGAGGATTTTCATATTGGAGTAACACTGAGCTGTCTGCTTGTTTGTTTTTTCAGAATCTCCAGCTGAGTTCTTCGCTGAGAACAAGAATATTGCGGGTTTTGATAATGTAAGTTCAATTTGCATATGCATATGATCTGATTATGAAAGTTTATTAGTTGGATGAATTAAACAATTCTAGTATATTATTTAGATATTCTCAAATTTGGTTGCTCTTTTGTGGAATTTCAGCCTGGTAAATCCCTTTATACTACTGTGAGAGAACTTGTCGAGAATTCACTTGATTCTGCGGAGTCCATCTCTGAGCTTCCTGTTGTAGAAATAATTATGTAAGTTGTGATATGCGGGTTACAAGAACCCTCATGGTTTTCTTGTGCATTTGCTCATTATTGATCGTTCACATTACAAAGTTGAACTTACAGAATTTTGTTTTGGACTTGACATATGGTGGTGCAGTGAAGAAATTGGAAAAAGTAAGTTTAATTCTATGATTGGTCTTGTTGACCGGGAACGCATTGATGAAGCACTGTATGATGACTATGAGACAGACAAAGTCCGTGAGGTGGGCATATCATATGTGAATTTCTTCTTATGTTCTCTTGTTATTATTTGAACTATGATGGAATGGTGAGTTACTATAGAAAACGTAAAAGGCTTAGGAGTTAATTATTCCGTACACTTATGTATAGATTTATTCGTAACCAAAATGTCTAAAGCATCCCTTAGAGTTTACATAAAAAAAGATAAAAGATATAAATAAATAACAAATATAAAACTAAGATATTATTTTCTCAATAGTTACCTAATTTTTTTTTTTTCAGTTCTCACGGAGAATATAAAACCTTCACTTTATTTATTGCAAGAGTATATGAAGATGAAACTAATGATATTTTGTTAATAGTCTATTCATTTTTAGAAGCATTCAAATTAAATTCATTTCATTTTGTCTAATGTTATGCAGAAACGTTTAGCAAAGGAAGCTCGTACACAGGAAATTCAAGCAAAAAATTCATCCCTTAAGAAGAAAGTAAAAGAACCTCAAGCTCCCAAAGGCAGTAAAGCTCGTGGCGAAGCATCATTTTACAGGGTGATATGCAAGGTTTGATGTACTCCCTACTATTAATTTTGTCCATCTAGTTTTGACTTTTGTCTAAATGATGATTCAACTTTTACTGCATTTAATATGTTGAACTTTCAATCTGTTGATCTTGAATGTAGGATAATGGAAGAGGAATGCCACATGAAGACATTCCAAACATGTTTGGGCGAGGTTTTGATTTTACTTACGATCTAGTTTCCTTAAGAAATGCAACATGCTTGACAAGTCATTTTTATCCAGAGATACAAGACTCATTAAGCTTCCTGTATGTGCTCGTTCTTGCAGTTTTGTCAGGTACAAAATATGGCTTGAAGCAGACTCGTGGGAAGTTTGGCCTTGGGGCCAAAATGGTAATATTTTTCTTTCACATTGTTTTTTTATTTTCTTTTGATAAAACAAAAAGAGACTTTATTGATAATAGAAAAAAAAAAATTGTCCTCGTGGCCCAAGTTGTTTTCAATTATGATGTTCATATATGCATAGTTTATTATTTGTCTCTTGGTGCGTGTTTGTGTGATGATAACTCTTTTGGCGACTTAGGCCATTCAGTGGATATAGAAAGCCTGTTTGTATAATAATTAGTTGTCTGCGATTAAAAGCGGACTACATGCATTGTCGAGCTGTTGACCTTCTCAAATTGATAATTGTGTAAAAACATGGTGATCTGATCCTTATAAACTTATGCAGGCCTTAATTTGGTCCAAGATGAGCACTGGACTTCCTATAGAGATATCTTCATCAATGAAAGGCCAAAATTATGTCTCCTTCTGCAGGCTGGATATAGATATTCACCGGTATGACAAGACAATAGAAAATCCTTTGTATCGTACTAGGGCTGCAAATGGGTAAGAACCATTTGGTTCGGCTTGGTTTTAAAATCATACCACCAACAAATGGTTTTTACCCATTTGGTTTTAGAACCAAATTATTTATTGATGGAACCAAATCAAACCGAACTACTATGGTTCGGTTTGGTTTTGTTTTTTTTTTTTTGCTTTTATCTTCAATTAATGTACTACAACATATATATATATATATATATATATTTCATTTAAAAAATATTACGAATATATAAACTTAGTATAATAATTATAATAAAACGAAACATATAATTCAAATAATTATTTATTCAATAGAATGTTATTGCTAATTTAAAGTTCGTAAACAAAAAAAAATATTTCATATTCATAGTCCAAATATAAATAGTCAGAATAACTCAAGAACTCGATAACTCAGTTACGTAAGATTAATATAATTCTCCCTCAATAGAGAATCAATGCTTCATAGATCATCAGTAATTGAACTTTTTCTAATGAATTGTTTGTGAGTCTAATGAGTGAGATTCTAATGGGTGAGATTTGAAGAATATAGGCTAAATTTGCAGAATCGAGGTTTAATAGTTGATTCGTCCCGTTCCCATAAGAATCTTGCAACTAAGTGTGAGACTACGCAAATCCTTACATGTTAAATCTCTCAAATTAAAATGGGCCTTTCTTGAGTAATTTTTACCAGGTAGGCGACATTTCTTTTTCTTTTGTTTTGCTAAATCACATTAGGCAGCATTGATTGAAATTGAGATGAGTGAGAATCGTTTGCGATGATACTGTTGTATCTAACAAAGGCCTATATATTTGGAAGACCAAAGAAGACTTGTGGAGACTCAGTTAGGGTTAGAGGAAGACCAAAGAAGACTTGGAATAATGTGATCAGAAATACATAAAAAAAATTACGAATTTGGGTGCATGCATTTCACTAGAGTGGAATTAGTGGAGAAGGAGTGGAATTAGCGGAGAAGGAGGATTCATGTGGGTGATCTGTCGTGAATTCATCATGTAGCCAACTCGAAACTATTTGGGATAACGGCTTTAATATTGTTATTCTTATTAAACCACATTACCGTTAGTTGGACAACTAATAATACTACTTAAATGTGATAAATTTCCTAATAAGTAAGTTAAATCACATGTTTGAGAAGCTGAATTGTTTGGGTGCACAAGAATTTTAATTTATGCCTTTAGCAGGGAGGAAAAGATTGTAATCCAAGAAAAAGAGGAGGCTGCGAACTTAAAGAGCATTGACAAAAAGGTTGACATCAAGTCATCTGAAGTAACACCAGTGGAATTAAAAATTGAAGAGTTGGGGATGGGGAAACAGAATGGGAGAATTGCTACAAGGGGCAAAAAGGCAAGTACTGGTCTTGGTTCATTTGATTGAATATAAACATATTATTGGTAAATGTATCTGCTAAAGTGAAGGTAATGGGTAGCCTAGAGTATAGTTTCAAAACTTGCTGTTTTTAAGTAGCTTAGAATTTTCTGTTTCAGGTCACTGTAAATTACTTCCTGAAGTTGATGAACGGGAAAGTTGTTGACGAAAGGTCTCCATTGAAGTTTATCCTAGGTACAATTTTATCGATTGAGTTTTCATTTGTTACAGTTTCATGGGTTCTAAGTATTTTTTGTTATATAGGATCAGACGATGTCATAGATGGTGTGAATGTTGGCCTTGAAGGTATTTTAGTTTGATATATAATATTCTGTTGAATCTGTTGTTCTATACTTTATTTAATTGTTGTGATGTTTGCGGGTTCATTAGGGATGCAAGTTGGTGCCAAAAGAAAGATCACTATTCCACCTTCAATGGGGTACGTATGTTACTGAAATGAACTTATTTATAGTTTGGGACTGCATTTTCTTTGATAATAACTTTTTATGCAAATGATGCAGATTTGGAAATAAAGGATATAGAAAGAGAGTACCACCTAATGCATGGCTGGTGTGTGATGTCGAACTAGTTCGTGTCCGTCGGTAACTAGTTCGTGTGTCGGTAACTAGTTGAGATGAACATAAATTTTTAATCTTTAGTCATTAAATGCGCTTGTTTAAGATGATGCCTATGATTTTGGTTGATTAGTAATTTTGACTTTGTTACTGCAGACATGAAGTCTGGGTTGTTTTATTTGTTGCAAAATGAAATTTATTAACAAACCTCATCATTCCTGATTTAAAATTAATTTGAATAATTTTTTCTCTGTTTTTTTAGCATAAAACTTGGGCTTGTATGTTTATGTAAGGATATTTTAAGATTTCATTTTAACGCTAACTTTATGTTTTGTGATCATTATCAATGGTCGGTAGAAGGATGATATCTTGATAATTGGACAATTTTTTTCTGAAATTTTAAATGTTTAAATCATTTCGCTTGTATATCGATAAATAATAGTTTACATAAAACTAGCATTATGTTTGTTTTTGCTGGAAACTTAATTTTATCCTATTTTGAAAATAGAAATAATAGTTTCCTTTTATCGATTGTTAAATCAAGTTTACATAAAAATTTAATGTTAGTCTTTAATGTTTGTAAACTTAAATTTAAATACTTTAACTTTTATTAAAATATGTTTTATAATATACTAAATATGACTTCTAATTAAAATAAAAAATAATATGAATTAGATTAGTTATTTTATTATATTTATATGTTTTACGTTATTATTTATTTTAGTATATATTTATCGTAATTTGAACAATAATGTATGTTTTAAAAAAAAATTCTTCTAAACGTCTCTTCCATTTATATATTTCATTTGTTATAAATTTATTATCATTCAAATATTATTATCTTATTTTTATTAAAATCTATTTTGTCTATATCCAAGAACGAGTTCTTAAAAGATCCTATCTCTAAGTCTTATAGCTAACTTCTATTTAAAATTTTATTGTATTGTTGTTAAATACAGAAGGTAAAATGAATGAGCAACCTCTGCATTTGAAAATATTTCCAAATATGCTCGTTATTATATTTTTTATTTATAAATTCGACAAATTAATTTTGCTCATCTAAATCTGTCAATTTAGACGTTAAATATTTTTTAAAAATGGTATTCTGAACCAAAATGCAATTTTTTTTTTTTTTTAGTTTTTACATCAAAATAAATAAAATTTGTAAATATTTTATTAATTTTAGATTTAAAAAAATATTTTATAAGTTCAAAAATATTTTAAAGCTAATAGTATTTGTAAACTTGAAATTTTGTAAAACATGAAAATATTTTTGTAAATTTAAATTATTTTCACAAAAATATATAAATATATTTCTTATTTAGAAACAAATTTAAATTGTCATTTCCATTTCGGCAACCTTTTAGATGTCCAAATTATCTGAAATGTGATGCAGTAAAAAAATTAAATGTTAAAAAAATGTCAACTTCCAATATTTATGTGTTATAGAAGTAAAATATATAATTTAAATAAACATAATAAAGTATTTTGTATGTACTATTTAATTACTCTCACGTATATGATAATAATGAAATTATCTCATAATCTTAAAAAAAAATGGATATGATATTACATATAATCACTCTATCACATATTACTTATTCTTTCCTCTACCTTCTTTAAATAATTTTATTATCATAATAAAAATATATGAATAAACAAAGTAGTTTTTTTAAAAACAAGGGAAGAAATGGTGAAAATAGCAATTATTCATAAAATAAAATAAAAAAATCGTGGTGGCGGTTTGAAGGTAACTGAAAATGAAACCACCCATCCACTATCAACTTAACCTCCCTCTCATGCCTATATAAATAACCAACAATTCTCCCTTCATTCATTCATTAATATTACCCAACACAAACAAACACAAATTTGTCGTAGAGGTCTCTCTTTCTCCTCCATGTAATTTTCTGTGAATTTGGTTTTGCTTATTATATCACATTTTGGTTTTGATATGATGATTTTATTGTATTCTCATTCTGATATCAGATGGCTCGCACTAAGCAGACTGCTCGAAAATCAACCGGAGGCAAGGCCCCAAGGAAACAGCTCGCTACCAAGGCTGCCCGTAAGAAGGTCCCAATCACCGGAGGAGTCAAGAAGCCTCACCGATTCAGACCTGGAACTGTCGCTCTTCGGTGACTGTCCTTTAATCTTCATATTCTTATATGCTTATTTTCATTTCTGTCTAATATTCTATTATCTGGTGATCTTAATTAATAATAATTTCAGTGAAATTCGCAAGTATCAGAAAAACACTGATCTTCTCATAAAGAAACTCCCATTCCAGAGGCTTGTTCGTGAAATCGCTTCGTATCATATGGTATACCTATATTTTTCTTATGGTTGATCCTTTAACTAACGGTAACAATATACAGAAGATTAATTTGTTTTATTCTGGTTTATAGCCTGATTTGCGATTCCAGAGCCACGCTGTTTTGGCCCTGCAGGAGGCAGCGGAAGCTTACCTTGTTAGTTTGTTTGAAGACACGAATCTATGTGCTATCCATGCCAAGCGTATCACCATCATGCCAAAGGACATTCAACTTGCCAAGAGAATTCGCGGTGAAAGGAACTAGCCGTTAACAGTATTCATCATATTCATGTTTACCAACTTTCTTATGTTTCCATTAACTGCTACTATTGCAGTCTAGTTTGCTTTCCTTTGATGTTAGTGTTTATGTTTGTTACCGTTGTTTTTATGTTTGTTAGTAATATAGTTTTCATTTGATGTTGTCTTTGTTGTCAGTATCATGAATATATGCAATCTTTCAATTATCAACTTGTTTTTGGTACTGCGAAATCAAAAGGTAAATCAAGTTAATGTTATGGGTTAAGATTTCCAAAATCTACCTTGGTTTCAAATATTAGAATAAAACAAGTATTTTATGTGTGGTAATTTTGGACAAGTACTTTATGTTCTTCCAAAAAAGCAACTAAATTAGAATGAATCAATGTGAATATTGTAAAATCTCACTTATGGCCTCGATTGCAAAAATTTGGAAACTAAATTTGAACCACGAGTTAGAAATTAAATCGTATTTTATTATCAATTCGAAGCTTAGTAGAAATATTTATTTAATACCTTTTTTTTTTTTGTAACTTTTTATTATGAGTAGGTGACTACAAGAAAAAATGATTTAAGATCTCTTCAATCTTTAATAAATGCTATTTTTCTTAATCTTGATAGATAAATATATAGAAGACTTGGATTTTATAATTGGTAGAGCAATTTTGACTCCAAAACACCAATATGATATATTATAGTTTTGTTGAAACCATAGATATTAGGCAGTATTTATGGTTTCATCAATTTTGCCTATGTTTGTACTTTGAACTATTAATGGTCGTGTCTCTCATCAATATATTCTATTTAGTGTGTAAATTTTATTTTGTACTTACTATTTAATTTAATATTATTTTTAATTTTATTAATATCAAAGACAGCGTTTCTGAAATCCGTCTGATAGTAGCAAACCTATACTAATAAACCGTTGTAACAGTGACTGAGAATTGATATTGAGGGAGAATAAATAGTTGAGAGAGTAACGGAGAAAAATGATTGAGCTTAATTTTCACATATTTCAGTGGCATACTATTGCTTTTATAGTAGGGCAATCACAAAGTTGCACCAGCGTTTAACATTCTCTATAAACCCATCTGTGCAGCCCATCTCTAAGTTCATATCACAACATGTGCTCCTCTTCTTGATCTTGGATAATTATGGCTTCTTAAATTTCATGTACTTTGCAGACACGTCGTTTATTACAACTTTGGTTTCCCTTTTCTTCATGAATTTCAAAGGAATTTCCATGGGATTTTAATTAATCTTACTTGAGGAATTTTGCAACTTTACCAGGAAATTGAACCCATGTTTATGACGTAACAGCCTGAAGTCCGTAAAGATATTATGCAGTTTGCCTTCAAAAAGTTACTTTGAAATGATCTGTTTGAACAGCTTACACGGAGTCCCCATTCATCTTCCACTAATAGAAAGGTAAGGAATTTACAGAACTGTGTGTTGATCTACAATAGAATGATTCGGAAACCAAAAATAAAAATCAAATCTTTATAGCAGGACCCATAATTGCTTTCCCATAGGCCACAGGGAGTGATAGTAGTTTTTTAGCTTTGCCCACATAAGCCCTCTTTGTGAAGTTATCGTAGTCATTTGCTTCAATTGAATCTAAAATCTGTCTGTATAGAAGCAAGGATGCCCACACAGGCCATCTACTAGCCGAGTTTAGCTCTGCAACACCTTTTTCAGCTTCGTCGAAGAACATCCTGGCTCGCTTTATCTGTACCTTCATGAAACTCCTCCATTTGTTTGTCACTTGACCCCTAAATATGTCATCATCACATAGTTCTGCTTGTGCTAGCTCATCCTGTGGAAGATATATTCTTCCCCTCCTTGCACTTTAAAAATAAAACATGTATCAGAATCAGTAACTCTATGCTTGACTAACTAAAAAAATTGGAATTTACCAAGTTAAAGTCAGTTTTCGATATTGGGCTACAGAGATTTGCATTATAAGAAACTTACTCTTCTCCGACGTCTCTGAGAATGTTAGTGAGTTGATTAGCAATCCCGAGGGCTAATGCAGCATTGTATACGCTTTCTGTTGAGACCTTTGATTCAGGGTTTATGCCCATTACCGGAACACTCATTAATGCCACGGTCCCAGCAACATAGTAGCAATAAAGGTAAAGTTCATCAAAGTTCTTGTACCGAGATTTTTTCAAATCTAACCTCATTCCCTCGATCATGTCCCTGAATGGCTGTTGAAACATAAAAATGTTCAATCGATATATTTTGATTTTAAGACAAGTGGTGTTTTCTTGGCAAGACAGTAGTACTACTACCTGAATATCAACGGGGTACTTGGTGACTGTATCAGATAGAGCTGCATCATACATATCATAGGGGTGACCTTCAAAAAGGTCAGATAGCCTTTTCTCCCATCTATCGAGCGCCTTCGGTGTGATGTGTGAAGCATTTGGTCCATCCACAAGTTCATCTGTCCTTCTACACCAGACTGCAGAAAAAATGCATTCATCAGTTAATTCCCTTACATCCACTTCCAATTATGCATTGATAACGCTTTGAAGTTGACAATTATACTGGAAATGTTTTGGTTGTGATAATGTTAAAGGAGATTATGAGTTCAGTGTTTGATAAACCTATGCCATAAATGGAATTCCTTCCTTTCAATCCAAAGAAATTCACAGACAAAGTAGTTGCAGTAGACTTGCATCAGTCCCAAATATTATTATACTCATCTTTCTCTCAAGAACGGGTATTCGGATATTCTGAAGATCTTTAGATGAGTGAATTGTTCTTAAAACTTCACATGCACAGACATAACTTACAAATACAATAACCCATGTGCATTTGCAACGGAAATATACCGTAAATTGCCCAAATAGCTTTTCGCCGCTCAGGTGTCATGAGTAATGTCCCTGAAAATTGCAAAGAGGAACTCACTTAAAACACCAGTTGGTCACTCAAACCAACCACAATATTGAAATCAGAATTAGGGAAAAAAAAATACTCCACTCAATATTATATACAAAAATTTACATTTTTAAAAGACTCAAACTGATATCTAATACAAGATGCTTCCAGTGTAATTCTTACATGAAACTGAGTAAAAACCGCCTCAAGAGTTGTGGATTTACATCCGTCTTTCTAACAAACAATTCCATACAATTGATGGAAATTGTACTTAAACGAATGAAACCTCATAAAAGAACTAAAGTTAATTGGCATCTAAAGGTTAGTATATTATCCTGACTCTTCACTTCAAGTAGGCATGAAAGTCAATAGATGTGGGATCGTATACTTAATTTAAATGCAAATCTTCACATATCTATACCATATAGGGATAAGGAGGTTGAAATATGTGCAACATGATAAAAAAAAAAACATACCAAAAAATCCTCATATAACTTTATTATATTCAATCCACCAACCAGACAGATTAGTCTAAAGGAACATGTAAAGCAAACTACTAATCACCCTCTAAAAAGGAAGAAAATCATTAACTAATATGAGATCCAAATTCCATAATAAAGATATTCCCATATAACATACATAGAGAGAGAGAGGGGTACCCAAGTAAAATGTCTTTGCATATTCAGCACAAACCTCACCACACCTATCATAGGCCTCATTCAACAGATCCCAGTTACCCCTATCATCACTTTGAATTGGCCTATCCAAATCCAAAAAGCTCTCTCCTTTTTGCTCCCTCAACAAAGCAGCTTGCTTTAGCACCACTTCATAGACCTTCTCCTCCGAAGATCCTGTTGGGGTTGCAACTGCACTAGCGAAAGCAGAAACCCCAGTTGAGAACTTCAATTTTGAGCCCATTTTTGTCCTCTTTTGCTTCCCATTTCTAGGTATTATAGCGAGCAAAGATGCGCCATTCTCTTTGGGGCAAAATACCCTTAGAAGAACACCAGACATCTCAACAAGAGAGCTAACTCGAGAGTGAAATAGGGTGAGGCTTATTAACAAAACACTTCAAATGGGTTGGCAAATGGTTGACCACTGGTATTACTAGTGCCAAAATGTGAATTGTATGCACTTTTTAGTGATGATACTTCCAAAATATGAAGAATAACAGAAATGAGAAGAAAGAAATAAAAGCCACCCTTGTGCTCCAAAACCCAAAAGCTACTCTCCTCATCTCTAATGCTTGAATTGTGTGGTCAAGTTTTGCTCTCTAAAAATTATCCCTTTTCTTCTTTATTTTGTGGCTATGGATTGGCCATGCCCTTTAGTGTGCACTACCCAATTTTCATAGGCAGTAAATATTAATTACACAACCAAAAGACACTGTACATGTGAAGTGTAAGACAAAAATCAACCTATTAGGCATATGGGTGACATTAGCTTCCATACGATTGGGTTGGGTTTTAGCTGAAACGGAGCATGTGACCACACATGCATTTCACTTTGTAGCATAATTTTGTGAACTCGCATTCTTGTTGTTTTGTGTTAAAATAAGTAGAATTGGACCCCCTACTTTTTTTTGGTCTACATGCAAATTTTTGAAAGTTCAAAGTCTATTAGCATTTATTAAAAAGAACTTCGCCTAGTTTAAGGTTTTTGAAAGTTCAAAGTCTATTAGCATTTATTAAAAAGAACTTCGTCTAGTTTAAGGGAAGAGAATTAGATT
>JAYMTC010000568.1:0-11453 GCA_036897605.1 Melianthus villosus
CTCACGACGAGAAATCGAAGAGGACTGTGTCAACGATCTGTCTGTGTAGAATCATAGCTGTCAAATGGGATCGATGGAGAGAATAATTTGGCTGATATATAGGAGACTTCTTCTCTCTCAAAACCCCTACAATCTTGCAAAGGTAATCTGTTCCAAATTCCTTTCTATTTCTCTCGATCCCTTCCCCTTGAATTTTTGTATTGTCTACTCCAAATCCGGCTTCTTTAGTTCGGATTTAGCTGATCAAAGTACTTGAACTTTTCTTATTTGTTGACAATTTGGTGTTAAGTTGTCTCATACAAAGGTGTTCGATGAAATGCCTGATTGAGTTGTTGTTTCTTGTGTTTTGTGATAGGTGTAGCGCTGGCGTTCGTTTTTGTTTGATCTTTCAAGATTGCAATCATGTGCGATGTAATGACGGGTCCTCTTGATAGACACATTAAACCAGGTAAGAGTTGAGATGATTTCAACAGCTATTATGTTGAGGTTTTGCTGAATGTAATTTTCATATAAAGTTGTTATGATTTATATATCATCTGCACTTTTTCTCCATAGATTGATTGCCGTTGTCTATATCTATAAATGGCTAATACCTTACGAGGGATGAGAAAAATAAAACTGAAATGCTAAATACATGTTATCTTTTGGGGGTTTTATTTGGTAATTGAGAGATTGGATGCCATAAAATCTGTGTCTGGTCTATAGTTCCCTTGTTAAAGAACCTATAAAAGGACAAAAGTTGCCCGTTATCGTGATGTTCCATGATTATACTGAACCTGATTGATTGACATTCTGTTGATTCATTACTTGGGTGTGGGAATCATGAAGAGATCATTCATTTACTGCGCCTTGAGTTTCTTTTTCTTTTTTTTTTTCTGCTTAAAGGTCTTGAAGATATCTCAGATGATGAGAGAAAAACAAGGCTGGGTTCTTTGAAGAAGAAGGCAATAAATGCCTCCAGTAGATTTAAGCACTCATTCACAAGGAAGGGTCGGAGAAACAGTAAAGTTATGTCTATAGCCATCGAGGATGACATTGATGCAGAGGAATTAAAGGCAGTTGATGCATTTCGCCAAACACTTATCTTGGATGAGTTACTTCCCTCAAAACACGATGATCATCATCTGATGCTAAGGTTACTTTATTTTCATGCTTGGCTTATTTCTGACTGGAGCGGACCTGTAAAAATTTCTTCATTAGTGCTTATATAAGTTAAATCAAAGACTTTAACTGGGATATCTGTATTTTATCTTATATGGAGTTCTTTGACAAATTTTTAGCTCCTCTAGCTTCTTTTTTTCTTCTACTTGTATCATTCTATAGGAAATTTTTTAAATTTTAGAGCCAAACATTCATTGATTGTTCTATGGATTTAATTTATAGTGTTTAAGGGTTGTAGAAAAAAAATTGAAGTTGGAGGCTCATGAGTATCATTTTCCTTTTAATTTCTCTTAAACCATATAGGATTTTAAAGTAATTAATGGCAGTTACTTATTTGAGTCTAGATTTCATTTCAATTTTGAATGCTATCACAGATTTATTTCTGAAGATAACCCAAAAGCCTTAATTCTTTTAGTTGTTTCTTGCTATAATCGTGTGAACTCATTTTACTTTTATTGATTACTTGCACCTACTGGCCTCACAAGTAGATAATTTAAATATATGACAATAACTGTATATAATATATCAGATTCTTAAGAGCGAGGAAATTTGACATTGAGAAAACAAAGCAAATGTGGGCTGACATGCTCAAATGGAGGAATGATTTTGGGGCAGATACCATCATGGAGGTAAGAAAAATGAAATGTCTTTTGTTAATACTGTTTAAATAATCGCTGACACTATCATTACTATCTGTGAAGGATTTTGAATTTAAGGAAAAGGATGAAGTTTTAAATAACTATCCTCAAGGACATCATGGAATTGATAAGGAGGGCCGACCTGTTTACATTGAAAGATTGGGTCAGGTGGATGCCAACAAGCTCTTGCAAGTCACAACAATGGACCGCTATTTGAAGTACCATGTTCGAGAGTTCGAGAGGACCTTCAATGATAAGTTCCCAGCCTGCTCGATTGCAGCGAAGAAACACATTGATCAAAGCACGAGTATTTTAGATGTGCAAGGCGTGGTATGTGAGAATCATTAGTTATAATGAGTCCGAACAATATAACCGTATTCTTTCTACATTTTATATCTGGCAATACTTCTTAACAATCAAAAGAATTTATGCATCAGGGACTCAAAAGTTTCGGCAAAGCAGCAAGGGAGCTTCTTCAGTCAATTCAAAAGATTGATGGAGGCAACTATCCCGAGGTACTCAATTAACTCTATAAACTCAATTTCATGTGGCTTCAGTACAATGTTGCTAATTCAAGTTTTTTTGGTGTTGCAGACCTTGAACCGCATGTTCATTATTAATGCTGGTTCTGGATTTAGGCTATTATGGAACACTGTTAAATCTTTCCTTGATCCTAAGACTGCTGCAAAAATCCATGTAGGCATTTCTTCTACTTCCGTTAAATGAGGACAGATATAATCAATGTTTCTAAGCAAGTGTATGATATTTATCAGGTTCTTGGTAACAAATATCAAAGCAAGTTGCTTGAAATAATTGATGCAAGGTAATTTTATTATTTGTAAGCTGGTCCAAAAGGTTGTAATATTAGAGTTGATAAATTGAATTATTATTGAAAACTTCAATGCTGTAACAATTAGTGTTGATAACTTGAATCGGTATCGCAAACTTCTCGTTGAAATCTTACACTTCTTTTTTTCCTGGATATTTGGCAGTGAACTGCCAGAATTTCTGGGTGGTACCTGTAATTGTGCAGACAAAGGTGGTTGTATACGTTCTGACAAGGGACCATGGAATGATCCAGATATAATGAAGGTCTTCTTTTTGTTGCTTCCTCGATGTAATGTTTATATCCTATGCGCATCAAGTAATAAAGATTTGAAATGACGGATTATATTATTGTCAGATGGTTCGAAATGGTGAAGCCAAGTGTCCAAGGAAGATTTTATCTGGCATAGATGAGAAGACAATCTCGGAAGACGAGAATATATCTCATAAGGTTTGTAAGTCCGATGAGAAGATGATCTCTTCTACCTGTCTTGTTTTTTTGTTGGTTGTTATGCCTTCTCTTTGTTACACTCTGTGTAAGTAATTGAAGTTGTGTTTTGTTATTAGTAGTTTACTTATGCCTATTTCTTTATATTCATTTCAAGAAGAGATGTAATTCTTTCGGCATGGAAAGAGAAGCAGATGTGGAATGTTACTCTACAGGACATGAACAATATCCTATTCCTGAAAAAGTATGTTTTTGGGACTACTTCTTTGTTGATGCACATTACTATAGAGTTAGAAAAGTGAGGAAAACCAGCTGTTTGTGCAAATATTTTTTTTGGTCAACTTGGACACATGCAAGAGACTTAAGCTTGATTACAAAAACCATGATATTAGAACATTCAGATTTTATACGGAGTTAGAGATTTAAGATTGATTATAGTAACCCTTGTGTTGTTTCCTCTTCGTATTATTTCTCTCACTCTCTGCATGATGCTGTTTATAATATAGGTATCCAATTCACGATGAAGTTGTCGGGTGCATTTATAAGAAAATATTAATGTATGCTAATGAACACAATTATATTTACAATGATTCTGTCTTGAAATCTTTATTTTTTCTTGAAAGATGATTCTGGAAAAGATTGTAGTGCAGAATATTTTTTAAGTATAGATACTTAGTATATGCCAATGTACCGACGTTAAAAAAACCTTTTCTTACACTAGTCTTGTCTTTTGGTTCTTTACTGGGTACCATTTTAATCTGATTTATCTGCTCTTTGGAGAAACTATGCAGGATCCCGTTAGCAAAAACTGCAATAATGCTTATGCATATGACAACATTCCAGTGGTGGACAAGGCCGTGGATATAACTTGGGACAAGTTGGCACAAAATGATAAAGTTGTGCTATCTCAAGGTACATCTTTTTGTTTGTGTCATGATTGTTCTCTGTATTTTTCGTAGTAAGTTGAATGTCCAAAAAAGAAGGAACATTTATTTCAGCTTCAACCTTTGTATAATTCCCACCATATGATACTTCAAGCATGGTTCGGGTTTTGTGACAATGGGCAGTCCAATTTGCAAGTTAACATGACAATGTCAATGATTCACTTGTTTAGAATATAAAAAATTTGTGATCGTGGAATTTTTTGCCATTGTTTTATTGTTAAGGACCTAGTATAATCTGAATCTGTACAAGTCATTCCCTATTCATCTGGTTTGCCGATAAGCAAATTCTGGAAGAAGAAAAAAAATGCGGAAAATAAATAGGATTATTTCTTTTACAGTTGAAATTTCTATCTAAGATGAGTTTGCATTGGTCATTGAAGGTACAGATTACAACACAGCTGAGGGATTTAGAAATCCGGTTGTTGGAGGGCTCATGTCCCTTGTTATGGGTATTATCACCATGGTCCGCTTGACGCGCAACATGCCTAAAAAGATTACTGAAGCTGCCCTCTATTCTGGTCAAGTTTACTATTCAAAGACACTCAAAGGAGATCAACAACAGTTGCAAGCAGCCCCCATCTCCAATGATGATTTCATGTCCATGATGAAACGTATGGCAGAGTTGGAAGATAAGGTTTGTGTCATGAATATGAAATCTAAAGCCATGTCAATTGAGAAGGACGAAATGCTAAATGCTGCTATGCGCCGCGTGGATGTCCTGGAGCAAGATCTATCTGCAGCTAAGAAGGTATATCTACTTACACTTCCTTCACATCAGTGCAAATAAAATCAACACATTTCATACATAATTCTAGAACAATAGTTGAAGCAAAATGAACTCACAGGTAGATTAGAAATGAAGTCCCTTTTTAGCTTAATTAGATGGTTATGTATGATTGTAATTTTTGTTCATGCAGGCACTTGAGGAGTCCCTTGCACAACAAAATGAACTCCTGGCCTACATCGAGAAGAAGAACAACAAGAAGAAGAAGAGGGTACGTATCCAATTCAACGCTATGCCTTCCCGAGTTCAAACCATGTTCTGGTTCTATTTTCGTGTTCTTATATGTCAGGTTTTTTTAATTATTGCAGAATCCATTGTACTGGATAATGAGATAAGAGCTCATCAGAGCATTTGATTTGAAGAGAAACTGAAGAATCTTTGAGCTGATGGAAATGGTGATTTCAGCCCCTTAAAGTTTTACTTAATTACCCCTTTTGTGTATGCCTTGTTTATATCTCAACACAATTTGCTTTTTTGTATAATGCCAGTTTGCATTTATATATACATTTTGTGTATGGTTTGGCATAACTATAATATCACATATTGAAGTACAAAAAAAACACTAAGCTATCCTTGTTTAATTGAGTGTAATGGCAAACCATTAATCTGTTTATTTTTAAACTATAGTAATTTCATCTCATCCATAAACCATGGTATCAACAAATGAAGAGTTCTGCTGGAAAAAAAAAATTTAGCTCTTGTGTCCACTGCACGCATAAATTGAAAGGTTTGTAGGACTCTTCATGACAATTATATAGCAAAAATCTGATCAAACAAATGTTGAAGAACTTCATATGCAACAACCGACTGGTGAAGGCCGAATATATTGCAATTATATTTTCAAACATAAACCTCGAAGTACATTTTTTCTCGCACCGGAAGTAGCCTTTTTTGCTTTGTACACAATGTTAAAGAAGGGTCCCTTCACAAATGGTTACTTGAGATTCGAGATTCTCCTTTTTCATATCTCCAGTAAATCATCTTTTACCAGCAAAACTTCTTTTTCTGAGTGATTTTAGAGAATTATGTCAGCAATAAAATTCATATTCATAAACAAGGTAACTGTTTTAACAAAACAGATTGTGGTGATGAAAACTTACCTGATACTTGGCTCCTTCTTGCCGGTCTATGTAAGCCAGCAACTCTTCTTGCCTCATTAAAGCTTCGTGCAGAGCCTGTCAACGTAGAAGAAGCTTGTGTTAAGTTGTAAATAAAATGCAAGTGTGTTAAAAACAAAATACTATCAAAAGATTTATAAGGGCTTGAGTATTTGATACCCAGATAACCTAGGAACACCTATATGGTTGTGCACAATTAGAAGAAGAAAAGAAAATCAGTATAAAATCAAGATGTCCGAAAAAATAATGTTCCGACACGTATTGGCATTAGTTGAATAAAAACCATAATCATTAACATTCGATTAATCTGCTGAAGAAGTCACCAAAATTGGTATTGTTTTTTCGTACTACTGTCAATATAGTACTATGAACAAGTTGCATCCTCTCAAATTTACTATGTGATGAAGCAGATATTAGATAAACGATAAACTTTTACAAGTCAGAGGTTTTACCTTTTTAGTAGCAATAAGTTCTGCTTCTAAGGCATCCACCCTACATACAGCAGCATTAAGCAATTCTTCTTTCTCGTAAGGCATCTCAGATGGCTTAGCTTGGAGTGTATCAACCTTCTCCTCAAGTTCACCAAGCCTTTTAAGAACAGAGGAGAGAAGATCTGCCTCAGTAGAACTCTTAGTCGGCTCAGTAGGAAGAAAATCCTGGCCTGTTGCAGCAAGGTTGTCCTCTGATGTATTTTGCAGATTTTGTTCCGGAATGGATAATCTTGCAGGAAGTTTTTTAATTACACAGCATAACACTGACTGGAAGAGAGCGTAAAATGTCATAAAGACAGCCATTAGTGCTACCAAAACGCGAGGACGAACTCCTGGAGCATCTCGAGTTTCAGGTATTGCACTTGTCCCTGTTTTACAAAATATAAATATATATTCAGTTTATAGAATCAAATGAAAGATTTTCAAGAAGCAAATTATAACACTTATTAGCCTAAGGTTAAAACATGTTAACTTGGCAAGTGTGGTAAACTACATATGATTCATTAGAGTAAGGAGATGTAAATCGAAAACAAAAACTAGGTAATTGTGAAACAATTTTCTGTTACTGCAGAAGATCACTTAAAAGGGAGTGCAATAATAAATCTTAGTTATGTGTTAACAAAACAACACATGTAGCCTTAAGCCAAATGAACTACAGGCCTCTCGACGACACAGTTGTAGAATGGTAATGGAACTCTTAGACAACACATTCTGAATGGCATCTACATTTGATATAAAATATTAGTTTAGAAGGGTTTCACATAGTAATTATTAAGTTAATAGCTATAATATTTATGTACCAAACCATGAAGGTGGCTCCCTCTTCTTTTGGAAAGGCTTACAGAGAACAATCAAAATAAGGACTCGAATTCTCTACAATTGGAATGCCGAGCATATCAGCCCCTCGGGGCATCTAACGATCTTGTTATGTTCAATACAGGCTGCATTTGCCAATGCATCAGGCATCTAACAATCCTATTATGTTCAGTATATAGGCCGATCCTCTTTGTATATAAATTATATTATATATTATTCTAGCACAGTCTAATTAACACAACAAACATGTTGACCCACCGGCATCTCTGTGTATCTTAAGTGAATTCACAAAACAAAATGACGATATTGTAAGACTAGACAAGTGACCAGATTTTCCAGAAATTTTTTTACAGCCATTTCGACAGAGTAAAAGATATATTTAACTTCAAGCAGTAAATGAACAGTAAACACTGTGATAGACATGCAAACCTTTGAAAGCTTTGTGCTTCTGTAAAGAAAGTTGCCTTTTCCAAGTAGCATCAACAACTTTATCAACCGTGGGAACATATTCATCATACCCCGAGAAGCTACCAATATAGCCCGGCCTCCCAACAACCTTTGCCTGGCAGCATTATGAATAATACTATATGTCAGTCAATTCTAAACATTTCTTGGTGTTGAGATAATTTCATTACAATCCTTAATAATCATCTGTAAAATCTATTTTTTATATTCTGATATTCAAATGTTTTGAGAATACCCAAAGAACACCTTGAGTCCTAGCAACACCTAATGCTTCTACATTATGTAGCACTCTCTTATTCTAAACAAAAATAAAGGAAATGGTGGCCACTTTCTTCAAATCATCTTAAGATTAATCAATGCTTTCAACTGAACAGGAATTGATATGAATTATGAAATTAATGATCTACCATCAAATGTAAAAAAAAAAAAAAAAAAAGGGAAGAAGTCCACTACCTCTTCCCGAACAGGAGTCAATCGAAGATGTGAATAACTCCTCATTTCTTTAGGTGAAGCAGTATCTTCAGCTTCAGATCCTGATTCTGCTGTGGATGTATCACTACTTCTCATCTGTTTCATCATAGAAATAAAAGAGAGTTAACAACTTATTTTTATGGAAAGTCAATAACCGAGGGTGAGCCTCTGTACAACAGTAAAGTTGTCGCCTTGTGACCAAATTTTCATACGTTCGAGTCTTGAAAACAACCTCTTCTGAGTATCAGAAAGTAAGGCTACGTAAATAGTTGGACACTACCCAGACCCCATAAGTGTTGGGAGCCCGTGCAATCGGTTTGCACTTTTTAAAGAATCAACAACTTTTGAACAAAACAAACGGAAGAAAAGGCTTCATCAATATATGCTGACAACTGGAAGCTCTTACCCTTGGATAATGAGGCTTAGCATAAGCAATAAACTTGCCGTTGCTGTTTAGAACTTTAACGACTTGCCTACCACACTGGGCTTCACCATTAAGAACCATCTAGAACAAAATACCAAGACAAATACTAAATCACAACTACGAAGTACAGAACGAAACTAAAAGACCAAAAACAAGTGTTAATTACATAGCAATCCAGACTGACGAAACAACCTTTAGTATTTCTGGATTTTTCCATGGTCCCTTATCAGATCGAAGACAACCTCCCTGATCTGCACAGCTACATGTGCCACCCAGAAATTGAGGCAATTCGCTGCAAAATTACAAATAGGTATTACGAACTTTATACATTCTATGAAGATTGTAAAATAAGCATCAGCATTAGAAAACAAAAAATAAGCTGCAACTGGAGCATGATAAATGGCCAGTATTTAAATTAAAGAATAGACACCAAGCCAGCTTACCTGGCATCGATGATCTCAAGCAGTTTGTTCTGGTACTTGTTTCCAAGAACCTACGTTTTCCACAAATTTATTGATGAGAAATATGTCAGGAAACAAAAGTTCCAAGTTATATTTTTAAAAGGAAGGATCTTAGGTACATACATGAATCTTAGAAGTCGTTTTAGGATCTAAAAAAGTCTTCACAGTGTTCCATAGCAACCTAAATCCAGGACCAGCATTGATGATGAACATTTGGGAGAGAGTCTGCATAAGTTGAATACGAGAAAATGGCATTTCAAAATATAAGTTCCGCATGTCATATAGAAAAATACAGATGGAAAAAAATAATAATACTGCAATTCAGTACCTCAGGATAATTGTCACCATCAATCTTCTGCAGCCTCATAATTAGATCCCTTGCTGACTTGGTGAAGCTCTTAAAGCCCTGAAAATCAAACAGAAGAACGAGAAAGAAAATTAATCCCACTTTGATTGAACCAAAGTTAATATTTCCACAAATACAGTGCCAGTGGCAGCACACAACATACCACAGAATGAACATCTAGAATTGTTGTACTTGAATCTATATGCCGTTTTGCAGCAATTGAACAGGCTGGAAACTTTATTGCAAAGTTTTTCTCAAACTCTTGTACATGGTATTTCACATATCTATCCATGGTTGTGACTTGCATAAGTTTGTTGGGATCAACTTTTCCCAGTCTTTCAATGTAAACAGGTCTCCCGTCCCTGTCCACGCCATGATGACCATGTGGGTAATACTTTACGACCTCGTCTAACTCTTTAAACTCAAACTCCTGTTTGAACAATGAAATATCGCCATAGGTTAACAAAAGGAACAGGCAAAGAACCTGTTACTAGGCATTATTACAATGTCAGAAGAAGAGTAAAATGTGGTTACCTCCATAATAGTGTCAGCACCAAATTCCTTCCTCCACTGAAGCATATCAGCCCACATATGCTTTGCTTTATCAGAATCAAACTTCCTTGCTTTCAAGAACCTGAATAATGTAATCTTTGAGAACTGTATCGTATTCAAAGGAGCAGTCTGATGTAGCAATAATCAAAATCCATTATATAACAAACGTGAATATATGTGACACCAACGAAAATTGAATCAACCTTTTTCAGAGGCAAACTGGAGCAGGACATGTGCTATGAACAATGGAAACAATATTGGTCAAGAAAACATGTGCTTGGTTGGAAACTTAGTGAAAGGATTTAAAAAACCAAAAGCAGACTTTATTAAACAGTTTAGATATATTTTATGGGTATAATAAAGCTCGGTAACTTATGAGGCAGACGATAAAATACCCAATTGAAATGAAAAACAAGAACAACCAAATTGAACATTAGCTAGGAACTCAATTGGAAATGGAAAGGATGAAAAGGTCTCCAGGAAGACAGATTAAGACCATGTAACCACTTATTCAAACTCTTACTAATCAGATTCCAGACATGAAAAATGTCATGCTCAAAAAAAATATAATGAAAACAGTAGGAAAAAAAAGATCACCTCAGCAGCATATGATAATCATCGTGTCTTTGTGGTAGCAATTCGTCCAAAAGCAACGCTTGTCGAAATGCATCAACAGCTTGAAGCTCCTCAATATCTCGAACATCTTCGATGGAAACAGAACTCACTCGACCATCACTTTTCCTCCTTGAGCTCTTTTTCTTAAGAGAATGTTTGAATTTGGTAGATGCTTTTATTGCCTTCTTTTTCAATGACCCAATCCTGGTTCTCCTTTCGTCCTCAGAGTTTTCGAAATCGGATCTCCTTTCTCTTCTCTCGTCACTACCAGATAAGCCCTCAACACCTAAGATATAGCAAACATTAAAATGAAGGATTACAGAAGGCAAAACAAAATTTTAGACCTCAACCACCAAAATGTGGATGCAATCACAGAATATAGCCTTAAAATATCCAAGATATCTCATTCGCATATAAAGTGATAAAAAATATGAACATAGCACCTCACAAACTCCTATAAAATTTGATCGTTGCCAAATGCTTTACCTTAATAGTGTTTTAACAACATATTGTCCAACTTGAAATAAGTTAGGCCTTTTTTTCTGTAAAATTTAGCTGGTGTAGATATTCACTACAACACCGCCTCTGACCAAACTTATTCTCATTATAACACTAAAACAAACATAGAAAATTTGAAACACAAACTAATAAGAAGCTAAGTGTTCTTTCCCTTAACCTAATTATTCACGGATGCCATACATGGAACAGAAAGAAAATTTAACCCTATAACGAGCTGAACACAATCAAAGATCACTAAATCATAACCTTAAAAGGCTACTAAAACTTACAAGGCCTGGCAACCCGATCCAGATGTCCAGACATGGTTCAAGCTCTCAAGTTAGACAAGATCAGATCAGATCAATTCGCCGTAAAGCATCAATGCATCAACGCAGC
>JAYMTC010000569.1:0-11447 GCA_036897605.1 Melianthus villosus
TGAAACCATTAGACTTTCTGCAAAATGATATGAGCAAAGACTAAATTACAAGCAATATGAAGTGCCTATTTGAATTATTTCATAACTTAAATTTAATTAAATTAATTAAATATTTTTTTATTATGAAAATATTTATTATCATTAAACTAAAAATATCTCAGTTTAATTATTTAAATTACCAAATAATTCAAATGCAACCGGTTTCGTAATTTTCCTTAATTTATTCCCAAACTCCTTATTCTGGCAGTTCATGTCTTAAACTAAAAAATGTTACAGAAAACTATCACTGGATAAAAAAAATCCAGATGCTAAAACTTTCCGTACAACACAATGTGTCCTTTAACAATTGACACGAGCCACGTCCAAAAACTAAGATCTGATCATCCTGACTAGAACTATACTTAAGAATAATTGTTCCTCTTCTTCGAGCTGAAGCCGCATATTGCGTAATCTTACTAGGCCCTGCAAGGATGAAATATGTTGTAATAGAACTACAAAAAGCAAATAGCATCCCAAAAGAAATGCTAGAGCAGCAGAAACAAAAAGTGGAACCACAAGACATGGAAAATCATCCATCAATTTTTACCTGTACAAGTAAGAGTGATCTGCAGTATTGATAACTATCTCGTCACCGGTTGCGATATGAGTTGGTACCTGTGCAATGTCCGTAAGAAAAGTAGAATAAAATGTTCAAACTTGTCTAGAACGCATAGAAATACAACTTTTACCTCTCTCTTTCTGGTTAGATAGGAATATAAATCTTCTTATTTTTTGTTAGGGTTTAGGTAGGACAAATCAAACAATGGCATATTCTGGCACTAAAACAACATGGCTCATGGCACCCTGGTCATCATTTGCATTTCCTTTGCTTATAAAGGTTAGTAAGGGGTCATCTAAAAGGAAATAACCAATCGGAAAATCCCCCAGAAACAGAACAAGCCGGAGAAAAAAAATAAATCAAGCCAATATAAAACAAGACAGTACATGCAAGGGAAAGGCTAAAAAATTACAAGCTCAATTGATACCCTCCAGAATGATGATTCCTGCCAAGGCAATTCAAAATCTTAAATTACAGCGGGAGCTATCACAAATGTGTGACACAGTTCTTTTTATTCTAATCATAGTTATCAAAGGGACGCGCCTCCCAGCACCATAGTCCAAACCAAGACAAGACTCACATCTAGCGCCCGGACAACCAAGGCAAGACGATACACATAAGGTGTGCCTTTAGGGCGACTTAAGATGGTGAAATGCTTTCACCATTAGCACTTTGTAAAAGATTATATAAGTTCCCTTGCGCCTTACACCATTCACAACTATATTCTTAACAATCGAATTACTCCTTATCCAAGATTCACAACATAGTGTTCATAGAATCTATACCAACAGTACTTTCTACTCATTTTTAAGGAATAATTGTACAAATTGTCCTTGAACTTAGGACGGTTTGCAAGTTTCGTTCTCAAACTTTAAAACTAAAAAATAAACCCCGAACTTTCAGAAAATTGCAGCATTAGTCCTTCCTGTCAAATTTGAGCCGTTAAGTAAGCCATGTGAGTTACACATGTGCTAAAATTGAGGGAAAAAATAGGAATAAGACCTTCATCTCTTCATCTCCCTATCACTGCAATAGTTACACCTCCATCCCCAAACCCCTAATGGTGACTCCGTCGCTGTACTTGAACTCCTTGTGACCCCCATCCCTCGCTTAGTCGCCGACGCTCATCTCCTTAGATAGCTTCAACAAGCATCTATCTATCTTTAAAATTAACAAAACTTCAAAGATAAATGTTCATCGTACTTCGTCAAACTGGGTTTGGGATTTATTTTCCAAATTTTAAAATTTGGAACATGTAAACGTTTCTGAACAGAAAAAAACGTTTCAATATAACTAGGAAGACGTTTCAAATACCACACATGGGTCAGAATTTTTCTCAACAACCAAAGCATGTAACATTCGCAAACCAGATTGTACTAACAATCTTGCATAAGCTTCAACAATTAGAGCATTATGCTTTGCAAGAGCCACAACCAATCCCAAGTGTGAATTGGTCTGTGTAGATTTCTCCTCTAAAGCCCAGCCACATTCTAACAAATCCTATTCACCATATCATCTGAAGCAAACCTCCAATTATCTGAGTCGACGAGAGCTTTCATGCAAAGGGCTGCCCTTGATGTAGTCTCTCTTGAGAACCTAACAGAGATTCTGAAAGAGGTTTGCACAGGGAATGAATTATGTCTCTTTTGGTCTTCAGGGGTTGTGGCATCAATCCCGTATCGTGCAATTGCTGGAACTACCTTTGAGCGGTCCTGTTGAATAGGGAAAGACCCAGCACTGCAAGCCAAGGTTTTGATGATTGTAGCCATGATGCTGTCAATCTGAGGCACAATTTTAACACCATGGATACGGGCGACTTCATAGAGGGAAATTGTGTACTCTCCTTGCAAGGAACCAGTTTCTTTTCAGGTTTGAACCTTAATTACAAAAATCCATTCATGAACCTTGATGATGAATGTTAAAAGGAGATGAATGGAAGAGAAGAAGGAGAGTGATGAAGATGTAAGAAAAAAATTAATGAATATTAGGGTTTCACCTTTAGTTTTTTAAAATCCAAAAGTGTCCTCAAATTTAACATCCTAATGGCTCAAAGTTAACAAATGACGGTTCATGTAACTTTGTGAAAGTTTGAGGACTTATTTTTAAAATTTTAAAATTTGGGGATGAAACTTGCAAACTGCCATAAGTTCAGGGACGATTTGTACACGTACCCTTTATTTTAATTCATGGGTCATGACTGTACAATATATTCACATGAATAATGTGCTATAGACTTGGCATAAGACATCATGATTGACATGTGTCATGCCATAAAATATAAACTGTCTTTGTAATCAAAAGAAGAGAAATGTTAAGATATATAAATATGAATATACATAATGGGAAACTGTTTTAACTTACTTGCACAGTGAGGCCATTGTCCAGTACAACCCTTTTATAACTGTAATCCAGAAGCACAACTCAAATCATATCAAGTTACAAGCCAAATTAGTAAAATAGCAAATAAAGCAATTACTCATTCTTAAAACCAGTATTCTTAAGACCAAAGAGTCGGGCGGAAAGGGGAGGGGAAAGTTCGTAGAAAAAAAATTAACTTTCAACTCAACGTGTCGCCAATTAGAATATTTGAAACTAGCTTTTGGCGACACGTTGAGTTGAAAGTTAATTTTTTTCTACAAATGATCCTTAGTTTCAACAAGATCACTCTCCTAACAAACTTCATTTTAACCCCTATCCAACTAACAGGTAATTCGTTATGTCAGACTGTGGAGTTAGTCGACCAGTGAATAGAACATCTAATCCATGATATAATGAATCAAGAGCCAGCAAATATAAATAAATGTTTGAAACACAAATCTTAGGTAAATGATATTAACAATAACATTTGTGAACATGCAATACCAATAATATATATTTGCAGAAAGATAAGCTCACCGAGGTGTGACTGAAGGAATCTGAGGGTCGTGTGTTTCCTTGACAGTACATGTAACATGTTTTGGAACTGATGCAGACAAAGGTTTGTCATCGTATGTCTGGACTATTATCCCTGACATTTCATCTGTATCATGAAAATACTATAATTTAGGCGACTAGAGTAACCTTTATAATTAAGGACTGGGGATGTTAGGAGAGAAAAAAAAAATTTGATAAACAACTAAGTTACCAAAGTAAGAAGCTTAGAACAGATCATTTGTATTCTCTCCCAATCGATTACCAAGACATCTATTTTCAATAGAGGAACAAAAAGATAAACATCATTTGACATAAAAGCATAAAATAAATTAAGATATTCCATTATTATTATTACTATACCATACTATTAACAAAAAAATTGGATCGGGAAAAGTAGGATTCTAATACCTAAAAAGCAACTGGCAAGCACAATTAAGACGGTGTAACATTCATCAAGATCCAAAATATCATAACCTTCATCTTACTCATGCAAGCTTGCACCGTAACAAAGTCATAAGCTCCCTAGTTTCACAAGTTCATATAACTATTCCCAACTTATTCTTCTTTTTCTTGCAGTTTTTTTAATCTATGCATTTTCAGAAATGCTCGAATAGTAATATAGAAATCTCAATTAGGGGTTGTATGTAACTAAAACAAGGATATTTACCAATTTTTTTGACATTAAAAAAAATAGAGAAGACTATAAGAGGTCCTTAGGTGCCCAACTACTTGAATTAGGTAATGCTTTTGACAACATGAAAGTAACCTTAGTCCCAGAAGAGTTACCAATGTACTGACCTTTAAGATAGGGAGAAGCATCACCAAACAAGTCAATGGGCACGGTCAATTGGTCAAATGTTTTAGGACTAGTACGAAGAAGAGGATGCAAAACTTTGTAAGTTCATTTCAAAGTAATACGATGAATGAATGAAGGAAAAAGTACATATAACTCACTCCATCAGTACTGCTTCTTCCTTAGTTGTATACAAACATGTGAAGAACTTGTCCTGCACAAAAACCTCTGCATATAGATCGGAAGTCTAAGCAAGTCAATTCTAAACCCAAATCCTCCTAAAGTACCAAGAAACCAACCCATAAAACAATTATAAGTCAGCTACTAGGGACACCTGTGCTTTTTCAACCATGTAAACAATTGATAACACAAAATGATGTCGGCACATACTTTCAAAGGTTTCATCTGGACGAAACCGTTCATTTACTTTGTTTCCGCTGTCAACGTCACGAAGCTCTGCCTACAGTTATAAAAAATAAGAAGAAGACTGTAACTCCACTAAAAAAAAAAAAGAAAAGAAAAGTTGAACCAGCTGGATGATCAAGCATTTAGGACTAGCATTACCTCTCTAGGTTCACTGTTCGAATTCCCCTCCCCCAATCAAAACAAATTAAAAAAGAAAAAGTTCATATAACAATTATGATGGTTGGGGATAGTAGAGCTCAACAAATTTATATACATATAATAATTTCAGATCATCAAGTCCCATACAAAATGATAAAAGCCCCTTTAATCTAAATCGGGCATCAATCAACTACAAGTGCATACTTCAACTGCACAAAGCTCAGTCCTACGGAATTTGGAAGATGCATGTTTAACATTGATGCGCAAAGAATTCAGAAATTAACCTGTATTATAGCTGATCCTCTTCCTTGATGATTATGCTCTGTCTTTACAACCTGAATCATGTCAGAAAAGAAAGACACCGGATTATGGTAACCACTCACAAACTATTTCACCCACATTCTTAGTTTAAAGGTGAGGGTGGAGGGAATACCTGGTAGGTACGTCCTTAAGAATGTATCACATCACAAAAGCAAAAACTTTCTTGTTAGGAAATGTATACTAAAAACATAAGACACAAAATCATTTTGTATAGAAGCAAATCCACCTTTTCTCTCAATGACATTTCCAGGTTTTACCTGCAGCAAAAAGGAAGGTAAAGAGAACATCATAAAACAGGTAAGTAATGTGGCAACATAAATCATTAGTGACATCTCAAAATTGCCTAGGAATAAAATCTTCAACCCTCAACTGATATCTTTGAATCCAATTGTCCCCGGGCCATGTATATTATTTTCCTTTAATACCTTCACTTACTAGCTGTTGGACGAAACTCGTACAATCTAACTTTTATGCGGAAGAATTTTTTCAATATAACACCCAAACATGAAAAACATTGATTGAAGCCCCCAAAACTATGAACTTACATCAGAGCCCTGTACTTTGAAACCACGGTACTGAAAAGTCGACCATGGCGAATCATATAGCTTATCCGCGCTATTAGTGTTACTCTTAGCAATTGAGTTCGCTGATGAAGAGGACAGACTCCTTGCAATCGCTCGAGCTCGATACATCATCGATTTACTCATTTGAACATATTTCATTGCCACACTTCGACAGAGGATCAACACACCTTTTTTTTTCGAGTTGAAGGTCAAAACTCGTTGGGCTCATAGTACTGAGCTGAGAGAAGGCCCATCGGCCCAATTGTGTCGTCATAAAAGTTCTAGAGTGTTCCATAAAGATGCCGAAAATGATTCAACGGCCCAGATGAAGTGGAAGGTTCGAGAGAAGAAACGATAATTACCGTTTGGTCCCTCCTAAAACCTAATTGGCATCCACTTAGGTCTGCTCTAGCTGCAAGCTGAAAACAAAGAAAGAAGAAGCAGCTGCTTTCTTATCCATAATTCTATCACTCTTTCGTTCATTTCTGTACCATTAGCCATTTATAGTAAGCTCTTTCGCGCTGTTTGCTGAGCGTTTCTGGTTTGAACTTGTTTCGTTTTCGTTCCATTTAATGTTGTTGAATTGTTATTGATGTGCTATATGCTATATTGAAATGGAAATCTGAGACTTAATATTGAATTGGAAGTAAAATGTGCGACATTGTTTAACCTTGGTAGGATTAGATACTACCTGTAATGTTTTCGTGTATTTCAAGGTATTGTGCTCAATTGTATAAACATGTGGGGTTCATCTGTTAGTTTTGTCTTGACTTTCTCAATACTGAAGAGTTGAGCTCGATTTGCTTAGTGATATTACAATGTATTATATACCAGTAAATTTGCAACTTTAGTAGCTGCGATATGAATTTAATTCTCCTTCCAATTAAAGTGGCGGGGACATTTTATATTGTTGTCAGTGGTTTATTTGCTATTTAGAAATGATTTTATTTTTTGTTAATCATATATCAAGTAAATATTAATACCTTATCCCTTCCAGTGAATATGAGGTTAATAGTTCAAACTTTTTAATTTGTTGTATATTAACTTAAGACACCATTAATAAGTAATCCCCGCTTCAAAGAGAATTTAACAGTTTTTATAAGACTTATTATGGTTATGGTAATGTTTCTATTCAGATTTAGAATAAATGGCATCAGCTTTATCAGGAATGTCCTTGGTTGGCTCCTTGGCTGCTCCTGCAAGTTGTTTGAGGGATAAGAAATTTGCAATTTCTTCGGAAAAATTGTCATCTTTTGCATCCATATCTTCAAGTTCATATGGTAGGAAACAGAGTATAATTCTGAGGAAAACTCGGTCTCCAAGGATATGTGCTATGGCAAAAGATTTGTATTTCAACAAGGACGGGTCAGCTGTCAAGAAGCTACAAGTAGGTGTCTTGAGATAAAGTTGTATTGAGTTGTGAAAAGTTGCAATACTGCTTTTTACAACAACAACAAAATTTATTTTGTTGTAGATGGGTGGAAAAAAGCTTGCTGATATAGTGGGAGTTACTCTTGGTCCAAAGGGCAGGAATGTCGTTTTAGAGAGCAAATATGGCTCCCCAAAAATTGTTAATGATGGTGTCACTGTTGCCAAAGAGGTATTGACTTGCGAGAAATATCTAAAAAGGAATTTCCAAATATCGTACGCTCGAGATAGATGTATAAAAGGAGTTTCCAGTTATTTTATGCATGAACATATGACACTCCAATAATAAAGAATTCACAACATTGATTACTCTTAATATTACCAGAGTTGAATTTTTCTGTACTAGCCTTTTATCATTGCATAAAAAAGATCTATAGTTTGTTTCCAATAGAAAGTCTGATTCTCTGTGAATGTGTTTTAGGTTGAGCTGGAAGATCCAGTTGAGAACATTGGTGTCAAGTTAGTGAGACAAGCAGCTGCCAAGACCAATGACTTGGCTGGTGATGGAACCACTACATCTATTGTTCTTGCACAGGGTCTTATTGATGAAGGTGTCAAGGTTTGTATATTTTACTAACCAGTTATTTTTACATTTCTGTTTTTTTCTTGAAGAGATGTGTGTCACCATGTGGCTGTCACTGTTTCGATGAGTATGGTAATCCAGGTTGCATGTTAAATCAGTGAGTTCAATTATTCAGGTTGTGGCAGCTGGAGCAAACCCTGTTCCTATCATTCGAGGGATTGAGAAGACCACAAAAGCTCTAGTTTCTGAACTGAAGTTGATGTCAAAAGAGGTAGTTTCCTTTAGGAAAAATTGCACTTAAGCTCCCTATCATTTGGGGCTTTGGCACCCGAGATCCCTATCCTTTCAATTTTTGCATTCATACCCTTATCCTTCTAATGAGTGTTACACGGTATTACAGGTTGAAGACAGTGAGCTGGCAGATGTGGCAGCTGTTAGTGCTGGAAACAACAGTGAGGTAGGTAATATGATTGCCGAGGCCATGAGGAAAGTGGGTCGGAAGGGTGTTGTGACCCTTGAGGAGGGAAAAAGCGCAGACAACTTCCTCTATGTGGTGGAAGGGATGCAATTTGACAGAGGATATATCTCTCCTTACTTCGTCACTGACAGTGAGAAAATGTCTGTTGAATTTGAGAACTGCAAGGTATGAGTTGTATTCGAAATTAACTGTTGCTTTGCATGTTTTTAGTCATGGTTTCAGATCTCAATTTAACATGTGTTATTTGTGCAGTTGCTTCTAGTTGATAAAAAGGTTACAAATGCAAGAGATCTTGTTAATGTATTGGAAGAAGCTATTAGAGGCGGATATCCTATTGTGATTATTGCGGAAGACATTGAACAGGAAGCTTTAGCAACCCTTGTTGTGAACAAGCTTAGAGGGTCTTTGAAAATTGCCGCACTCAAAGCTCCTGGTTTTGGAGAGCGCAAGAGCCAGTACCTTGATGACATTGCCATTCTGACGGGAGGTAACTCTCCTTTTTCTTTGTTATTATTTTTTGTCTGTTCCCATTGTTTATCGAATAAGACCAGTCAAGCTATTCAGCATCATCAGTCTGTTATTGTTGCTTCTCCTGATCCATGTTAATAAGATATGTTTATAATTGGAGTGCAGGAACTGTGATTAGAGAGGAGGTGGGGCTTTCTCTTGACAAAGCTGGCAAAGAGGTTCTAGGCCACGCATCAAAGGTGGTGCTCACCAAGGATACTAGCACTATTGTTGGTGATGGAAGCACCCAAGAAGCAGTAAACAAACGTGTTGCCCAGATCAGAAATCTAATTGAGGTTTGAATCTTTTTGTCTCTCTTTTGATGTGATCACACCAAAGCATCTAAAGACTTCGTTTGTATTTTGTTTTTAACGTATTGCACTAATTATCTCCTGGCAGGCTGCAGAGCAAGATTACGAAAAAGAGAAACTTAATGAAAGGATTGCCAAACTTTCTGGTGGTGTTGCAGTGATACAGGTTACTTCTTGTAAATTTGATGAAGAGTAACATAATATGATGTGATGTGTAAATGTTGGGATTCTGTCTTGTGAAGGTTGGAGCACAAACTGAGACAGAACTGAAAGAAAAGAAACTAAGAGTAGAAGATGCGCTTAATGCGACAAAGGTAATGTTTCTACAATCCTAGGAGGTTGTCCGAGTATATTTTGCAATATTTGGAACTTGTTCATATGTTGGTAAAATTGAAGCGGGCATCCAAGACAACAATTGAACTCATTTTTTCAGGCAGCTGTTGAAGAAGGTATTGTAGTTGGTGGTGGTTGTGCCCTTCTGAGACTTGCTTCGAAGGTGGATGCCATCAAGGACAATCTTGATAACGACGAAGAAAAGGTAATTTTACGAGTTCAATGGGCATTGAAATTTTTATAGTAGACGATGTTCAAATTTTAGCATTAGAACGCCACTGCTGGTTTGTGACTTAGTGATTCATGCTTGGTCAAATGCAGGTTGGCGCAGAGATTGTTAAAAGAGCTCTGAGTTACCCTCTGAAACTAATCGCCAAGAACGCAGGTGTTAATGGCAGTGTTGTCAGCGAGAAGGTATTCAAGTGTTTCCTTGGGTAGTCACAACTTACTCCGGTCAATAATGTTGGAGTTCTTTTCAGGTTCTCTCCAACGACAATCCCAAATTCGGATATAATGCAGCAAGTGGGAAATATGAAGATCTGATGGCTGCTGGAATTATTGACCCAACAAAGGTATGAACTCTTGTGAATACGAAATTGTACCATAGCACAAATTATCTGTTTTGCGTGATTTATGGTCTACGTTTGGCTATAAATTAAAATCTTAGTGCTGCCTCTTTACTCAGGTGGTTAGATGTTGCCTGGAGCATGCATCATCGGTGGCAAAGACTTTCTTGATGTCAGATTGTGTAGTTGTGGAGATCAAAGAGCCGGAACCAGTTGTTGCTGGTAACCCCATGGACAATTCAGGTTTGTAGTTAAATTAGTAAATTATAATCCAACCTGTATAGATGTATGTCTTTGAATGGCTGTCAACTGCTGTGTATTGGTTGGTTTCAGGATATGGCTATTAAGATTGGTCCAATATCGAAAAAAATAAGAAGCAAGTCATTGCCGTTGATATGGAAACATCGAATTAGATGGTAGTAGACCCCGATTTTGTAAATTTTATTGGCAGCATTGGTAGGAAGTACTTTCTTTTGATGGTGCTCAACATGTACTACATTTTTTTTTAATCTTCGTGATAAACCTCAGTAATTTGAAATTTCTAGCCATATTGTTGAGTTGATCAAAAATTGAAATGCTAATTCTGAGGATATTTCCATTTGGATTCTGTCTGATCTATCCTTCTATGGTTATAATTGGAAAATCAAGGATTTAGTTCTACAATTGAAAAAAACATTTAAAATGTCATTTGTGATGATAACAATTTGTTTTGTAGAGTAGCTTCTTCAATCAATTGAATATTTAACTCAGGTGAACATTGCATATTTGAAAATAGCATTGAATATAATAGGAGCTCTGGGCTTACTTAACTGAATGCAAGAAGACACAAATTCTCCAGATCATTGTATACAAACCAGCAATATCCATATTCAATGAAAATAGGATGATACTACTCAAACAATTTATATAACTTCCACGAGTTTTATGCCATGATAGCTCCGATAGCATGCAGAAGTTAGTTATAAATCTATGAGTGAGATCCTCAATCTTCTTTGTAGATAAATTACTGTAAATTCCAAGTGAAACAGCCTTCTTTATTGATGGTTTGACATCTAGCTACATTTCCAGTGCCTATATAAGGATACTGGTATCTGTCGCATACAAAAGGTGGCATAACCTGAATGACAGGTCAGTTTCCCAGTTCCTGTATAATAGTTTCTTATCTTTAGATCTTTAGATATAAAACAATGGAAAATAGTTAATTTATGATTTTCGGCATTACATTAAGAAAGTTAAATTTATAATGGTTATAAGTCTTGAAATCTGTTATATTCAGATTCTTTCCGAAATTATAAAAAATCGCGAATATCTAAACAGGACGAACCAAACAAGCGAAGATGGTTATGACACAAGTGCTTACTGTATGCAAACACAGTTATTTACAGATGCATAGAATAACAAATGATATACTTGTTTAAGGCTCAATGCAAAAGAAGATTAGTAATTGGCGTCATAAGGGACGTTCAGTTCAAGAGGTTCAATAATTGAATGAATCGATCGTCAAAATCACGGGGGACCTAAAACCCCTTTTAGAATGGGTCCTCCAATT
>JAYMTC010000570.1:0-11446 GCA_036897605.1 Melianthus villosus
GTTGTCTGTGTGGTTGGTGGGGGGGGGGTGGGGGGGGGTAGTGGTGGTGGTGTGTGGGTGTATTAAATGTTCCTATTGTGAAAGTTAACCTTTTAACATATGGAGCAGAAATTATCATTGCTCATATACAAAAAATTTGTTGATAAGAATGACTACTTGAAAGTACCTAACCCACACTACAGAATAATTTAATAATCAACAGAAGAATCGTGCAGTCGGTTTTCTAAAAAAATGATTGACAAATCTGCAGTTCGGTACCTGTGCGTGTGTCTACAGTAGCAAGATCCCCGGTTCCATTTCCTATATAGATCCTATGGCCATCTAAATCTTCAGCAACTGACATGATCGGAGTTTCCTTGAAGTCAAATGACATAACAGGTCTTCGCTGTGAAGCCATATCATAGATCTGTACCTGTTAAAGGATACATATATGAATAAAAGTCAAGGTGGGGACAAAAATTCTAGTTGCTAAAGGCTGCAAGATAAGAACCATAAACAAAATAACGTACCGAAAGGAGTACAAGAGTATAACTTCACAGATTAATTAACATATAGTGAATAGTCACATACTCTCAAGCACATAGAAGTTTTGGGGGATAAATTGTAATGCAGATTATCCCTCTTTCATCTCAAAACTTTCCAATTTCTATCCAGTATAGAAGTTGGGAGATTAGATGCGGTACCAGACAATAAACAAACTTATTTCTAAAATGGATTACCAAATTGACAGTCCCTTTCAAAGAAACTTCAGAAACTGAAATAGAACAAGTTACCTGATGGTTGTTTGTCCCAGCCACAAATTTTCTGTGATCATCTTTAGTTAGAAATGCTGCAGATGTAAACCAAGTCGGCGTAAAAATACCAAGACTATCCTTAGGAGGCTGCATATAATTTGACTAAATGTCAGCTGACATAGCTTTCACATAGATATTTCTTGATATGATTTTCTTTAAGAATGTGTGTGAGGAGCATGGGGGAATGAAAGACCTACAGATTTTGCAGTCCAGATCTTAACACACTTGTCAAGATCCCACATATTAACTTCTACACGCTTCCTGAGTTGGAAACAGAAATAACATCATCCACAAATTTGGTTGTTAGCAAGATATATAATACCCAATTAACGAATGTGGAGTTTTAACATTAACTGGAAAAATAAAAGAACCTACCCACCAAACAACGCATAGTTTTCACTTCCATCAACTTTAGAAAAGCAGATGCTCCCAGAAGGGCACACATTAAACATTCTTGACGAAGCAGTACTGGCAGAATCTGTAGGTGAATTGGTAACTTCAATTGATCTCAAAATTGCATTTCCTTTTGTTGAACATGAAAGCACCGTGCATGACCTGAAGAAAGAGGAATACAAGATGCGGATAGTTATAAATGAATGATTCAAGAGTAGGGTGAAACATGTAAATATTTCCGCTTTATTATATTAGTTACATAATCTTGGACAAATTCACAACAGAACATCAAAACATATTCCAAAACATAAATCATGCAAATAAAACCTAAAAATAAATCATTTTGCTAGTGAATATCTCAATGAAAAAAAATCATGTCTGTCTAAATCACATTCCCTCTCTTGGTCCAGACATGGCATAATTAAGTTAGAAGAACTACAACTTCAAAATGGTGCTTGGTGTGTTTACTCTGCTGAAAGAAAAAGAAAGGAATCAACCGAATTCTACCCCGATTCTGACTCTGATCTCTGTTTTCTGAACAAATGCAACCCAATAATATCATCATCTTCATGTTTCTGTTGAACATCGTCAGCACTAGATATTGCAACACGAAGATCTCCATTGAGAGGGTTGAGAACTTCAATCTAAATACATCAAATGAATTCAAGAGATTTAAGTCATTTAAGAAAGTAACTGGGAAGTATCAAAACATGTTATGATCAAGGTCCAACGAAGTAACTCACATTACCACATTTTCTTGCAATAGCTAACAACTGCAACAGGGAAAAAGAGGGTAAAATTAACCGATGTTTAGAATAGTCGACAAAATTTTAAACCCACAACGCAAGAAAATCTCTGGTTCCCAAAATTGTCAAGAAGGTTTTCTAAAAATCACCACGTACATAGGTAATAAGAGATAAGTTGTTAGTGCTAAAAATAGGTTTATAGAACACCCAACTACTCTGTATAATATATATATATATATACCAAAAAACAGAACTAAACATAGTTTCTATCAGCTGCCGTGACTAATGTTACAAAAGTGATCGCTTAAAATGCTTAATTAAATGCAAGAATTTGTAATCAAAGAGTTGCACGATATAAAAACAAATGCTTATAAATGAACAGGGTTCAGTTTATATAAAAACAAATGCAGAAGAAGTGCTAAATTCCCAACCTCAACTAACAAGAATAAGGTCCAATTGAACTGAAAACCCCAAACAGAAAACTGGACACAGACATTGTCACCATATTCAGCCCGTATAAGAAAAACAAAAACATACAGGGTTCAGTTTGCTATCGTCGATAGAGGCGGCAAGCACGCATTTTGATTTGTCGATCTCACCCCACTTCTCTACAACTTTGGGAAACCCTCCTTCCCTACTACGAGACTCAGTGACTACCAATAATGCAAAATATGTCCATTAAATCCATTAAAAAACACATTGATAGTTTCGCGAATTGATAGAGTATATATACATATATGTATAGAAAAGTCACCTTTGATGAGGCCGAGAGAGTCGAAAGTTAGAGCTCGAAGAGGAGGGCAACCAGGGCAATCGAGAGTGGTGGTACGAGGCATTGCTAATTGTTTATAGAATCAGTATACTCTCTCCGCAATCCCCTCAATTGGATAAAAGTAGGGTTTATACAGGAAGAAGAAAGGGTTTTAGTTTAAACAGTTGACATGGAAGATGAATACGGGCTGATCAATAGGCTCAAAATAAAAATAGTATTTTGGGCCTAACACATTTAAAAAGACTGGCCTAGTGGATACGGTTTTGAGGTGGCAAATTGTACTGACCCGAACCAATGATGGGATCGTAATTAAATGCTCATAACAGCGATTTTGACTATTCGATGCAAATATTGCATTAACAATAAATAAGAGAACATTAGAAATGGCAAAGACTGTTAGGTTTTATTATACTTAAATTTTGGATTGATATTAGGGATCTGTGCATATTGGTTGAATCCAAAATATTTAATACGAGATTCAAATTATTTATAACGTGTCAATATCGAATCAATTAAATTTGATTGTATTTTAGTCCAAATTAATTAAATACATTATATTCAGATTAAATTAGTTTAACCAACAGATTAAACCATATTACAGTCTATAGATAAAAATGGATTTAGATTCAAATCCAAAATTCCTTTAAAATTTTATTGTTAAATTTTATAACGTTTTATAGAATATTTTTATTTGTCTAATATATGTTATGAACATATTAAAGATTATCTATTATTTTAGATCCAATTTTGATCCTTATTTTGAATCCGAATTAATATCCACGTGGGTTATAAGTATTATATTAAAAATTAATAAAAATTATTTTTCTATCTAAAATGTTTAATAATTGTTTCTTAAATACAAAATTTAAAACGGAGTAATTTTAATTATAAATTCAAAGCGGCGAATCCTCGAGAGACTTTTCATTTGTCTTCTGCGAGTCTGTACCATTAACGAATTCAAAATCGTGGATACATATGTATCTTTACCATCCATATGTCAAATTGGATATGTAATTATTGGAATAATTGTTAGAAACTCAAATGATTTTTAGTAGTAGCGACAATTAGAGTGACAGTTACCCTTCTAGTTTATAATATATAATTATGATATAGACTAACATTTCTCTCAAAATAATTGTACAACTCCTCATAACTTAAAATAAATATTCAAAACCTTAAAGAAAATCATTACAGATCAAGTTTTTATATTCATTATTTTATTAAGCTTAAAATGTCCAACTTTTAATTTTTAGTAATAATATTATCTATAATAAACATGCATGTGTATATTATTTATTTATTCTGAAAACAGATGTTATTATTTTTTTGGTAAATCACATGTGTACTTATTTCACATTGGAGATACGACTAATCATATTCGGGACGTGAACGATATAGTTAAACATTTCATAACATCTGTGACTCTAAGACCAAACGAACCTTTCACTATTGGATGTTATTATTAATTAAATAAAGATAGTTATCATATATCATCGTAAGATTGTTAAAATACACGATGAGTGAGATTGTGAAGTTTAAACTCTAAAGAAATTAAGATTATAATATAATGGTATAATGTCAATTCACCGTATGTCAACTATTGCATTACTACTTAATTTATTAAATACCTATTTTAAATATAATCGAAATTTAGTAAATTTTATTGATTTATATTTGACACATGGTTTTATATTTATTTATTATTATTATATGATTTGTCATATTTGTTTAAAAAAGGTAACAAACAATCACTAGCGGCAAATAATATTCCCAAACCAAACCAATAAGCCTCTATCTAACGGTCAATGTCCAATCGTCTTCATCCTTCCCCCACTGGACTGTACTCTGTGACATCGCTATCTCTCTCATGGCAATTCCTTCAACTCACACCCAAAACCCTCTCTTACTCCCTTCTCAACCCAACCAACAAGAAGATGGCGAAGACGCCATCATTTCCCATTCCCTCCACCGCCTAGAGACTTTTCTCAGGTTCGTTGGGTTTTTCCAAGACTCTTCTTTTACCGCCTTTATCTCATGGCTATCGTTTGTTCTTGTCGGTGTTGCAATACCGGTGTTCCTAATCGAGTTGCCAACTCGGTTCGATTGCGAAAAGTACCAGATTAAGAGATTTGAGCTGGAGATTCTGGTTTCTGAGTCTCTTGTTGCTGGAATTTCGCTTTTGTGTGTGTCGCATAATCTGAGGAAATATGGTGTGAGGAAGTTTCTGTTTGTGGATCGGTACCATGGCCATATGGCTCAGTTTCGTGATGAATATTTGGGGAGGATCAATGTGAGTATTGCCCATGTACTGATTGTTTGTATTTGTTCAATTTCTCATGCTGCTGCTGTGATAAATGTTGTGTTTTTGCTTCTGTTTGTTCGACAAATTGCAAGAGAGGCTATATTCATAGCATACTAGTTGCACTTAATAATGCTAACATAAGTTAGCTTATGATCCATTTTGATGCTAGAAAAATGGGGAAAATGTAAGAATAACTACAAGATGAACCCATTGCATAGTATTTTTGTGAGTCAGCATAAAGATTGTACAAAATGCACTAATATCTTACTCAATTTGTCCTGGTCTTAAACATTTCCTGCAACTATTAAGAACGGAATGAAGTGGAAGGGTGTTTGATTTATAACTCGTTCCCTCAATTCATTGTAGTTTATCGATACAGATTGCTGATAGGGGAATTTTATTTGTTTCAGGGTTTCTTCCGCATGTTGGTAATGTGGGTGTTACCGTGTTTACTTTTGAAGGTTTCCTGCGAGGTTGTTCGTATTGTACTTTTGCATCGTGATTCATGGTGGCAATCTGTTGCTATCTTATTTGGTTTGCTGGTATCGTGGACGTATTCAACTGTAATATATCTATCTGGGAGTGTTTTGTTCAGTTTGGTGTGCGTGTTGCAAGTGATACATTTTGAGAACTATGGGAAGCTGCTAGAAAGAGGTTTAGATGTTTCATTATATATCGAGGAGCATATCCGTCTAACACATTATTTATCTAAGATAAGCCACAGGTTTCGGATGTTTCTTATCCTTCAGTTCTTGGTTGTGACAGCTAGTCAGTTTGTGGCTCTATTGCGGACCACAGGAAATAAAGGGATCATCAATTTCATCAATGGTGCTAATTTTGCAGTAAGTTCAGAGTCAGCTACGTGTTTTGGTGTGGTATACATGAATTGTGATGATAACAACTTTTGGTGAATCTACTGTCTGCGAATACTCTTAGAAGAGCTTCTTTGCATTCATTCATGATAAATCATATCACCGTTTTCTTTACCCCAAAAATAAAATTTTGGTGATGCAAGTTGTTGGTATGACACAGAAGAATAACCGTGTTGAATTTCATGCAACACAACTTCCTATTTGCAAAAACCATATAAAACATTACATAGAAAAGCAGTAATATTTTTTCCCAACTTTCTAGAAACTGAATAGAACTTAAGTTTTATGCTAAAAATTCCAGTAAGAATTCTATTATCTCATAATTTCCCCTTTGATACATGTCAGGAAAGCAGAAAAGGACATTGAGATTCATTTTTTGATGTTAGTGATCTTATGCGTTGTGAAGCCTCATATTGATCATACTGTTTTTTTTTACAACAATGGCAGGTCTCCTCTATTGTTGAGCTTGCTGGGATAATAATTTGCTTGCATGCTGCGGCGAAGATTTCACATAAAGCACAAGGTATTGCTTCAGTTGCTAGCAGATGGCATGCTTTGGTTACATGCAACTCCAATGCTGCATTTCAAGTAGGAATAACGAACGACAGAGGGAACTCAGATTCCATGTTAGCAATACCTTCGTTGCAGATAAATTATTCTGGAAATGGTTTACAACCCGTTGATATTGTTCCAGTACCCACCAATAGTCAGCTCATTTCTTATATATCCCAGTATCATGAAAGACAAGCTTTTGGTATGTATCTCAAAGCATTAGCAAATCATTGCACCATGCCTTTTCCTTTTTTACTGCAGCTGGGGATTAAATCATCATCATTCTTGCCAATAACACATGCAAACTTTAATCTTACTTCCTTATGCCGTCATAGCAATTCATACGGATCGTTGTTATCAACCATGCTTATTCCCAATTTAATTGTAGCTACAACATTCAAAATTGAGCCTCTGCTGATACATAATAGAACTTTTTAGCACGAAGTTTTGGTTGTGGCGTGCATCCATATAAGGGTGACGAATGAATACCAAACCTATAAATCATGAATATGCTGCAATTTTTTCTACATAGGTGCACTTGTAAGGAGACATCTCATTTATTTGATCCACACGAGTGAAGCAGCACATATATAGAGAATCGTTCCTGCTTTTTTTGTTAATAAAATTAGGATTATGCTATAAAAAATCCTTTTAAAATTCAGACTTGTGTACTTTTTTAGTTCTGTTTCCTTAAATTTTTCTGTACAAATGTTGAACTTTGAACCTCTTGCCTTTGCAGTTATGTATCTGCAGTCCAACCTGGGAGGTGCCACCGTTTTCGGATGGACAATTGATCGGGCACTCATCAATACAATCTTCTTTGTTGAGCTTTCCTTGGTTCTGTTTGTTCTTGGAAAGACCATAACTTTCGACACCAAATGACACTTCATGCCAAACCAGGAGAAAGTCAACAGTAACAAACACGAGTGTTTCCATTCTTCTTTTGACATGGCAGCCAAGCTTAGTTGTTGTACTTGACTTGCACATCAGTGTTCAACATGTCAAGGCTACCGCCATGATCAATTGCGGCACAAAACTTTCCAGCATCCAAACAGAACAAAAGAAAACCAGCAGTCTTTTGTCCGCTTTGTATAGTTGTTCTTGCTGTAAAAATCAATATAAAATGTGAAAATGTACATAATTCTTTATTTGTTTTTTTAAGTATCCATATTGTATAGTTATGTAGTTTGATAAAATTGAAAGTGGGTTATTGAACTTCATTGCTGAACATTAAGTGGGGTACTGAGTATGTTGAAATATTTGATATTACTTCAAAGTTAAGACTGCAATCCATCTTTGTGTGCTTCTCTCGTGGCATTTTGAGCTTTCTAATAATTTACCCATATTGGAAACCTTAAGCATTGGGTTAACTTAACGATACAAACACGGCACATACGAGAAGTTCAATTATAAAATCACACATATTAAAAAAATTAACTTTATCATTTTATGTCTTATATTAGATTAATCATATCTTCCGCGTAGGATAGGAACACAACTCTATGTATGAGTTTTATTAAATAGATCTGGAGTTTAATTATATATGACATATTTAAAATACTTTTACATATGGTTTAAATGAATTAAATTTATTAAGATTCATTTAAATCCGTTTTAATATTAATATATAATCTCATTTTATAAACATGTTTAAACATTTTAAATTTATTTAAGACCTGTTTAAGGCTCGTAGTTCAGATACACGAAATAACTCATTTAGTAAACATGTGTGTGTTTAATGTGCATATTTAATAATCATGTCGCGTACGAATATGTTATAATATTTTTAATAAACATGTATATGAATTTAGTGAATTTTGACATGGACATAATTAAATTAGATATTGACATACTTATTGGATATGACATGTTTTTTGTCACGTATACTTAAGACTATAAATGAGTCGAGTCAAACGAAACTTTAAACTTATTAATTACTTATAATAAAAATGTAAGTTTAGATTTAATTTAGATTTGGACAAATCTTGTTTTGATTTATTTAAAATTAGATATAAACAAAACATATTTGAGTTTAATTTGTCTAAGAAACCCAAGTTACTTATATTGTAATTGTAATTTAATAAAATATATTCAAAAAAATATTTTAAATTTGAATACACATATATAAAATATAATAATTAGATATATAATTATATTGAAAAGTTCTAGTGATAATTTTTCAAATTCATACCAACGTATGTGAAAGACTAAAATTTTAGGGATCAATTGTTTTATTATTTTAATAAATAGAAAATATTACTTAATTTTTTATTACGTTACTATCCTCTAATAAATTCTGACAATATAGTAAAATATTTTAAATTATTCAATATATTCAACATATTTATATTGAGTGTAATTTTAATGTTATTATACTATTATTATTATTTTACTAATATAACGTTTAAATTGGTCTGAATAAGAAAAATATTAGTACATATGTTCAACATATTACAAAATTTATAAATAAAATAATTTTGTAACTCATGTTTGTACAATTTTTAGTATAAAATATTTGTATCTATACTTTTTTAAATTATTTAACATTAGAACATATTCATTTAAATAATATTGTATTTGAATTGGAAAATTCTGTATTAAAATTTTATTTTTCCGTTTTTTTCTTCTTCTTTCAGAATAAAATTTCTAACTCAAAATCCTCCACCAACAATAATAATGATACACATTAATATTATATTTGGTTCTTTATCTTCAAATTCGAAGACCTGTAACGGTATCCAGCACGGTCGTATTATATTTGCACCACAATGATGTGTCAAATATGCGACACATGAAAACAAAATGCGCCTCCCAAGGCAGGCACAGAATTCAAAACCATCGTCATTCTCCAATCTTACGCACATACCGTCGTTGATCCTTTCAATCCTCGCCATTCCCATGGATCATCCTCTCCGTACCCATCCACTTCCCCTTTATAATCTATCCTCATCCTCCACCTCTCCACACACTCACCACACCACACAAATTCAAGAGTCATGGACTTCGGTAACGGAACGTACGGTTACCCGGCGCCGGCATCCGCCAGGAAGATTAGCACGGCGGTGTACGACTCACCGGAGGGAGTTGAAGTTCGTGGACGGTACGATGAGGAGTTTGGGAGGATTCTGACGAAGGATGCACTTCAATTTGTTGCTGATTTGCAGAGAGAGTTTAGGGGAAGGATTAGGTATGCAATGGAGTGCCGTAAGGAGGCGAAGAAGAGGTATAATGAAGGCGGTGTTCCTGGTTTTGATCCCGCAACTAGGTATGTTAGGGAAGGGGGGTGGACCTGTGCTCATGTTCCGCCAGCGGTTGCTGATAGGAAGGTGGAGATTACGGGACCTGCGGAGCGGAAGATGATCATCAATGCGCTCAATTCCGGTGCTAAAGTTTTCATGGTAACATTTGAATATTACTCTGAATGAACTTGTTATTTGAACAGTGAGATATTAGTGTTAAGACTGATTAATATTTGAATTTAAGTTGACCAAATATATATATATGAGTATGAATATCTTGAGCTTTCCTCTGGATCTTATATGAAATTCGAAGTAGATATATTATTATCACTCAAACTTATCTGCTCAACTCAATTTGTACTGGATTTAATTGGAGAAAACAATTAAATGAATGAAACTTGAGCCCAAATATGACTTGCTTCTTATGAGTTGTAGAAAGACTGTCTTAGAACCTTTTATCTTCTTATTAGTTGTTAAATGTTAAAAAGGAAGGAAAAAAGATAGTCTATCAATTTCAATTTGAGCTTGTGCCCAAGTATACTATGGATTTGCAGCTTAATACTAGAGGGAATAGAATGATGATATGAATTAATGGTTGTTGATAGGCTGATTTTGAGGATGCATTGTCACCGAGTTGGGAGAACCTAATGAGGGGGCAAGTGAACTTGAAAGACGCTGTGGAAGGCACTATAACCTACCATGACAAGGCTAGGAACAGAGTTTACAAACTCAACGATCAGATTGCGAAGCTTTTTGTCCGTCCTCGAGGATGGCATCTACCTGAGGCTCATATTATGATTGATGGTGAGCCTGCAACTGGTTGCCTTGTGGATTTTGGCATTTACTTTTTCCACAATTATGCAACATTTCGCCGGAATCAAGGTGCTGGATATGGACCTTTCTTCTATCTTCCTAAAATGGAGCACTCAAGGTGACACTCCGATTTAAATTGTATTATTTGTATGCCTGTTTTCTGCAACATTGCATAGTTGATTCAAACTAGAAAGAAAATCATTTGATTTATAATTGCTTTTGTTTACCACTGGAAGTGAATGTAACCAAATACAATTTAAGCAAAGAGTAACGTATGTTCCACGGTGTTGGCAGGGAAGCTAAGATATGGAAATGTGTGTTTGAGCGGGCAGAGAAAATTGCAGGTATTGAAAGAGGAAGCATCAGAGCCACTGTTCTGATTGAAACACTTCCAGCTGTCTTTCAGATGGATGAAATTCTCTATGAACTAAAGGAACACTCTGTGGGTTTGAATTGTGGACGATGGGATTATATTTTTAGCTATGTCAAGACTTTCCAGTCTCACCCCGATCGCCTGCTACCTGACAGGGTTCTGGTTGGCATGGGTCAACACTTCATGAGGAGTTACTCTGATCTCCTCATCAGGACTTGCCATCGACGTGGTGTGCATGCCATGGGAGGCATGGTAAGTTGGTTTTATTGATTATGTATACAATCCATATTGTTCACAGTTTTACGCACTAGATCATAAATTGTAGATGATGTAAAAGTATTTAATGATTCATTTTCCATGAACTTTGTCATCTCTTATGTTTTTCTTGATTATACAAATAATGCTTCAGAGCATTCTATGACTTTAATTTGCATGATAGTGCTCTAAATTTGAATTACTGTACAGGCAGCTCAAATTCCAATTAGAGACGATCGTGAGGCAAATGAGGCAGCACTGGAACTGGTAAAGAAGGACAAACTAAGAGAGGTCAGGGCAGGGCATGATGGAACATGGGCAGCTCACCCTGGATT
>JAYMTC010000571.1:0-11443 GCA_036897605.1 Melianthus villosus
GCAGAAGGAGATATAAGAGGGGCTTATAAGTTTCTATTTGAAGAGTATTGTGCTGTAGCAGGTGATGAAAGTTGGCTTGCCGAAGTCAGTCCATGCTTGCGATCATCATTAAAGTGGATTGGCTCTCCAAGTTTGCCATTTGTTTCTTCCATATTTTTCCTCTGTGAGTGGGCAACATGTGATTTCAGGGACTTTCGAACAGGTTCACCTTATAATTTGAAGTTCACAGGCAGAAAAGACTTCTCTCAAGTATACATTGCTATCAGACTTTTAAAACTGAAGATGAGAGAATTACAAAATATGCCTGAACGCAGGAATGAGAACACCCTTGCAAAACCTTTCAATCAGAAGCATAATTGTTCTGGCCGGAGCTCTAAGGGAAACATATGTGAATATGGAAATAATCCAAAAAATTCGTTAAATGTCTTCAAAAGTCCAGGTCCGTTACACGATATTGTTGTTTGTTGGATTGATCAACATGATGCGCAAAAAGGAGAAGGCCTCAACCGCCTTCAGCTACTTATTGTAGAACTCATACGTGCTGGTATTTTTTACCCGCATGCATATGTGAGGCAACTGATAGTTAGTGGTATTATGGATGCATGTGGATCTGCCATTGACATGGAAAGGAGGAAGAGACATTATAAAATCTTGAAGCAGCTGCATGGCGCCTTTGTGCGAGATGCCATGGAAGAAGCTAGGGTAATTGAAGCCATAAAATTCTCAGAGACCATAACAGTGTACTCAAATGAAAGGCGCTTTGTCCTCCATGGACTTCTCTATGATCAACGTAAAAGTACAACCTCTGAAGGTGCTGTTCCCCCAGCTCTGGCTGATCATCAAACAACCATGCAGTCATCGATTCCATTGTCGACTAAGAATGCAAAAAGTAGTGCTGAAATTAAGGAAGTGAAGGCTGCCATCTCAGTACTGTTACAGCTCCCAAAATCTTCTACATATATTGAAACGGTATCAGATGAATCTCCAAAGGGTGTTAAGAGGCCTGGTGGGTCAGTTTTCAACAAGCTCGATGCAGGAGAAGGCACACCTGGGTGTGAAGAATGTCAAAGGGTAAAAAGACAGAAAATATCTGAGGAAAGGAGCTCACACGTTCAAGGGCACTCTCCAGTTCTGTCAGATGATGAAGATACCTGGTGGACCAGGAAGGGGCTTAAATCCGTGGAACCTTTCAAAGTTGATCCACCAATCAAGTCAACCAAGCAAACCTCTAGAGGCAGGCAGAAGGTTGTGCGCAAAATGCAAAGTCTTGCTCAATGGGCAGCTGCTAGAATTGAGGGTAGCCAGGGAGCATCTACAAGTCATGTATGTGACAGTAAGGTAAGCTGTCCTCATCATCGAACTGGAGTGGATGGAGAAAATCCCAAATTAACGGATGGGACCAGGACCACCCGTTTTGGAGATGTAGTTTCAATTGGAAAAGCTTTAAAGCAGTTGCGTTTTGTGGACAAAAGGACCATTGCAGTTTGGTTGATAAACATAGTTAGGCAGCTTGTTGAAGAGACCGAGAAGGGTGTTGCCAAGGTTGGGCAATTAAATAGAGTTTTGTCTCAAGATGACAAGGGCTCAGTTCGTTGGAAACTTAGTGAGGATGAGCTATCAGCTATATTGTATTTGATGGATTTATCTAATGATTTAGTTTCAACTGTGAAATTTCTCCTTTGGTTGTTACCTAAGGTTCTCAGTATCCCTAGTTCTACCATTCATAGTGGGAGGAGTCTTCTTATCTTGCAAAGGAATGTTGAAAACCATGCATGTGAAGTGGGGGAGGCATTCCTATTATCTTCACTCCGAAGGTGCACAGAAAATATTTTTAATATGCAAATTACACCGTCCTCTGGAAATATAAGTTATTCTTCTGCTTGTATACCACCTTCTGCGTAGTTGTCTTATAATTATATGTTTTTTGTGATCTAGACCTTCATTATATTGTTGTGAACATTACTGTTCCTCTTAATTTCTATGCTTTTGAAGACAACATTAATCGTCTAACTAGTATGTACTGCTTTTTCGGCTCTTATTTTAAAATCTTCTCGACGTTACTATCAGTGTGTCTCTTCCTACCATCTCACAACATGCAAAGATTGTTTGCCTTCTATGATTGATATTTATATTTATGTGTATTATAGTTTATATTGGACAGTTAAATAGAAAGTCCCCACCATTCCTATTGGTTCTTTTAGTTTTAATTCTTTTATCTGAAATCTAAATGCTTGTATGAATGTTGTTTTGCATTAATTGCCTTCTAGATTTAATCTTTAATTTGGGTTATGGTAGCATTCTCTGCATGAAATTGACGTCTCTGCACATTTTTCTTTTGGAGGATACCATTTTCCGTATATGCATTCTTGGCATAAATTTTTCTTCTACATATTTTTTATTATCTATCCATTACAGATTCTGCTTATTCTAAGTTTGACGTGTATAATTTCAGGTATGAGAATATACTGATTGCCGCTGATCTTATTCCAGAGGCGTTGTCAGCAACAATACATCGTGCATCAGTGATTCTTTCCTCTAATGGAAGACTCTCTAGTTCGGGAGCTTTAGTTTATGCTCGATATTTGTTGAAGAAGTATGGCAGTTTGAACAGTGTCATTGAGTGGGAGAAAGATTTCAAGGAAACATGTGATAGGAGACTCCTTTCTGAGCTTGAATCTGGACGCTTCCTTGATGGAGACCTTGGGTTTCCTCTGGGGGTTCCAGCTGGAGTTGGAGATTTTGATGATTTTTTTCGTCAAAAAATAAGTGGTGGACGAATATCAAGAGTCGGCTTGAGCATGAGAGACGTGGTGCAAAAACATGTTGAAGATGCCTTCCATTATTTTTCAAGCAAGGACAAAAAGCTTGCTGCTGCTGGTACACCAAAAAGTCTTGCTATAGAAAAATGCGACGAGGGTTATCAAATAGCCCAAAAAATAATTATGGGACTCATGGAGTGTATTAGGCAGACAGGTGGTGCTGCTCAAGAAGGAGACCCGTCTTTGGTGTCTTCTGCTGTTTCCGCAATAGTTAGTAGTGTAGGCCCAACCATAGCAAAAATGCCTGATTTTACTTCAGGTGGTAATTATTCAAAATTTTCATCGACAACGGGGTCATTACATATTGCTAGGTGCATCTTGCGCATCCATGTAACCTGCTTATCCTTGCTCAAGGAAGCTCTTGGAGAGCGACAAAGTCGGGTTTTTGAGATAGCTCTTGCAACAGAAACTTCTTCTGTGTTTTCTGGAGTTGTTGCACATGGAAAGGTTTCTCGAAGTCAGTTTCAATCATCTCCCGAAGCCGGTGATCCAAATTCTAACATGTCTAATGAGGCTCTGAACAATCCTGTGAAAGTACTGCTTGGGAAGCCTACAAAAATTACAGCTGCTGTTTCTGCACTTGTTGTTGGAGCAGTTATTCATGGGGTTACTACCTTGGAGAGATTGGTAACTGTCTTTAAACTAAAGGAAGGATTGGATGTAATGCATTTTGTGAGGACTCTGAGGTCCAATTCAAATGGTAATGCCCGTTCAACAGGGTCCATTAAGGCGGATAACTCAGTTGAGGTGCATGTTCATTGGTTTAGATTGCTTGTTGGGAACTGCAGGACCATTTCTGATGGCTTAATTGTTGATCTTTTGGGCGAACCGTCCATAGTAGCTCTTTCAAGGATGCAGAGAATGCTTCCTCTGAGTGTGGTTTTCCCACCTGCATACTCAATTTTCGCGTTTCTTATTTGGTGGCCATTCATTTTGAATACCAGCCTGACATCCCGCGAAGACATGCATCAGTTGTATAATTCTCTTGCAATGGCAATTGGGGATGCCATAAAACACGTTCCTTTCCGTGATGTGTGTCTGAGGGATAGTCAGAGTTTTTATGATCTTGTAAATGCAGATGCCACTGATGCTGAATTTGCAGCTATGCTTGAGCCGAATGCTTCAGACTTGCGTTTGAAATTCAATGCCTTTGTTCCTCTTCGTGCACGGCTATTTCTGAATGCCATCATTGACTGTAAAATGCCTCCTATATTTACACAGGATGATGGAAATCGGGTTTCTGGACATGGTGAAAGCAGAGTACGAGGTGGCGAAAATGAAATGAAGCATTTGGATAAGATTGTACATGTACTGGACACACTGCAGCCTGCAAAATTTCATTGGCAGTGGATTGAGCTGAGGCTTCTTTTGAATGAACAAGCCCTTGTTGAAAAACTTGAGGGCCATGATTTTTCATTGTCTGAAGCGATGCGATGTTCCTTATGGTTGCCTGACAAAGATGCTGCCTCTGATAATGAGAATAATTTCATTCAAATCATCTTAACAAGGTTACTGGTCAGACCGGATGCAGCAGCTCTTTTTTCTGAGGTGGTTCATCTCTTTGGCAGGTCTCTGGAGGATTCAATGCTGTTACAAGCTAAATGGTTCTTAGGAGGTCTTGATGTTCTTTTTGGACGGAAAAGCATTAGACAACGGCTTGTTATTATGTCTGAGAGTAAAGGTCTTTCAACTAAGGCTCAGTTTTCGAAACCTTGGGGCTGGTCTAATTCTGGCTTTGAACTTGCGGTGAATAGAGGAGAAAAGAAGATGATTGAAGTCACCTCTCTTGAGGAAGGGGAGGTAGTTGAAGATGGCATGGACTTAAAAAAAGTTGGAAAAGGGCCCACTAATATAGCTGTTACCCAAGGACTCAAACTTACCCGGCAGCATGTGACTGAGAGGGCTTTTATTGAGTTACTTTTTCCTTGCATAGATCAGAGCTCTGATGATTCACGCAGTATCTTTTCAAGTGATTTGATCAAGCAGTTGAACAATATTGAGCAGCAAATGAGTGCAGTTACTTATGGGGCAAGTAAGCAGGCAGGGCCAGCTTCTTCGGGACTTGAAGCTCCTCCAATCAAAGGAAATAATCGCAAAGGTATAAAAGGCAGTACTCCAGGATTAGCTAGACGACAAACAGGAGCAACAACAGATCCGGCTCCACCATCCCCAGCCGCTCTGCGAGCTTCCACGTCTGTGCGCTTGCAATTACTATTGAGATTGCTTCCCACCATTTGTGCTGATAGGTGACTACATCCTGATTAATCTTCAATTTTTGCAAGTAATTTTATATTCTTCTTGCTTTACAATTCGATTCAATGCTTTGATTGTCCTACCAATTGTGTTGTGACTAATTTCTCATCAAGACATCGTCTTGTTGCAATTTGGATCAACTCTATTGGAATAACCTTATTTTGGACTTGTTTGGATCTGCTGACTCACAATTTTGATATTGAAAAAATTAACTCTGCCTTTGGAGCTACTTATTGCTAGTGGATTTTGTGTTTCTGCCATGCTGTATTGGTAAATGTGTGCTGCAATGATGTAATAAATTTTCACAAGGGAAATATGTTGTTGGAGAGTTATATCCAAATGGTTCCTTCCTTTTGTTTTCTTACGTAAGAAGTTATCAGACATCTCTTTTATCTGATGTGAGATAAATGATATGGGGGAATTTGAATTGTAATGTTCATAAAATTTTACGAGCATTCATGCAGTACTTTGGAACATAAAATTTTAACTATTGCGATTCAGCAATGTTCCATGCTACTCAGCAATTCTCAGTTGTGTATACGGACACGGATCTTTGTAACACAGCGTTGTTTCCATATGTGTAGCACCCTGCTCTTTTGTCATCTCGGTGTTTGTCTTTCTATTTCAAAGGCGTTATCTTAATACTTTGAGCCTTTATATTGATCTACATCTACATTTGTATAAAAATTCATGAACTATGATCCTGTGTTTGTGATTTCATGCTTCTCACTTCCATATCTTGTTTTCTTTCGGTTTCTCTTCCAAAGAACTTCTCTTACCTACCTGCATATCTTCTTATTTTTTCGCTGTCTCTGTAATTTGATGAATGTCATTGTCATGGCAATTTCCCCAGCCAATTAGTTGAGTGCTTTTCATGACCCGTGTTTTTCCTTTTGTTCTGGATGTTTATGGTAAATCTATTCAACTGGAACGAAGCAGACATCATTGAAATCATTCTGCCATTAATATTTCTAGCATTTTCAGTAGTAGTATGCAAGTAAATCATGGTTGCATGTGCATTCAAGGAATTTGTTTTCTGTTTGTAGCAATTGTATGTGGAAATGTTTAATGTTTAATCATCATAAAAGTAAAAATAATAATAATAGGACAGTCACCTATATATGGCTAAATTTATTTGCATTTTCAGGGAACCATCGGGACGGAATCTGAGACACTTGCTTGCTTCTGTAATACTTCGTATTCTGGGAAACCGTGTTGTGCATGAGGAAGCAGATATATGCTTTTATCCTTCACAGACATCTTCCTCAAAGAGGGAACCTGAGTTGCCTACAGAAGCGTCATCTTCAACTTCTGTGGATTTGTCTGGCGAAAGCCTTTTTGACAGACTATTGTTGGTCTTGCATGCATTATTAAGTAGTTCCCGACCCAGCTGGATGAAGTTGAAGCCTCCATCCAATAGTGAATCTACCAAGGAATTCTATGTGTTTGACCGTGAGGCGGCAGAAATTTTGCAGGTTTGGTTTTTGTCATTCCAACACTATTATTTAGTATTTTGATAAGAGCCCATATGGAATATGCTATTGATGCTATTTCTTGCTATCGATAACTAATAAGCTAATTTTTTTAAGGAAAACCCCTAAAAAGTTTTTTAGGTTTCCTTGTATATACAAACATAGGTGTGCGTTCAGTAAAATTGGATATTGTCTTGAATACTGAATAACATGGCAGATAGTAGCTTAAAAATAACATTCATATTTAATCTATGTATTATTCAAAACCAATTTAGAGTTAAGGTCTTCACGACGTGTTTGGATTGGTTTAAGAGTTAATTAACGTGGAGCTTTAGTACTTTAAAAATAACCTCAATATCTAATATTTACTATTATTCCAAATTAATTCGGAGGTGAGGTCTTCATGATTCAATCAATTTTCTCTATGATTCATATGCATTACGTTTGCAAGAAACTACTCCTTTCTTTGTTTTTCATGATGCGGCTGGATGGGACACTGGAGATTCTTAATTGTTGGCCTTAGCTGGTCAAACTACAAATTTTTATAAACTTACAGTTTTACATACATTTTAAAACATCTTAAAAGACACTCTCCCAAACATATAGTCCTAAATCCATCAAGGAAGACGGCATAAAAGAATCTTAACTTGCCAGTAATAAATCAAACAATGTGTAACAGAAGTTAGACGAAGCGTGAGCATGTGTGTCAGTGAGAGCGGAGAATTGTTAAAAATTATAGTCATATGTTTGTATAAAGTACTACAAAACATAAGGTATTTTGAAAGAATGTATATGTAAAAGTTTAATATTTTGTAATGTGATAAAATATGTGAATCATTTTTTATGATATTAAGAAAATATTTTGGGAGGTTTTAAAATTCTACCAAAATAGATGTTATTCTAAAACCTCCTAAACTCTAATCATCTCCTTCTAAAGAAGGATTTTAAAAACCTCACATTTCATTTTCAAAGTAATTGTTTATACACAATTATGACTAAAATAAAGGTAATTGAAAGCTCTAACCAAATACCGTATCCAAACATATCCTAAGAATTATATATTGAGAATTGAGGTTCTAAGACGGGTTCGTTTCCCGTCTTCAAGATTCTTGCAACTAAAAACAAAACTATAAATATCCATAACCATCTACATTTTTAACCCCAGGAGCTCCAGAAAATCAAAGGATAATAGGATTATAGCAAATGAGATGGTCTTAGAACATCTAGGAGATACACAGCATATAAATGTTCATCAAACTTAGAAATGGTCATAAAATCAGGCCACCTTCTAAACCTTCTTGGTCCTTAGAGGCCATCTTGGAATCTAAACATGCATATTACTTTCTTTGGAAATGCATACACTGGTTCTCATATTCCCCATAAAGAACAAGAACAATGGGCTTCAAAACCTTAATATTGGAAAATTGATCGTGTCATATAAGGAAAATTGATGAAAAAAAAGACTAGGCACAACATTTCCTAAACCCTAGAGAAAGAAGATGAGAGATTAAGTCACGAGTTTAATTAGATAAATGGGCTTTTAGTGGTATCAGTCGATAATTTAATAGAAAAATATATTGATACTAGAAAATTTAAATACAATTAAGATAAGGAATAATTTTGATAACAGAAGATTCTTGGTACTTTTAACATTTACCACACCCGCGACTCTTGCTTAGATAAAAACAAATACCTTTCGATTGTGGCACTTAATAGGGAAATTGAATTTAAGAGCAGCACCTTCATAAGGATTCAGTATTTCTCCTTCTAAGTACATGAAAACATCATGTTGATACATATAAATTAAATAGGCTTCTGTTTTAATAAAATGCTGCTGTTCTATTTTATTTCAGTTTTCATGGTGAAACAATAAATATTCCAGCACGCATATTACTGATCATTCTTCTCTATTATATTGTGGATGGTCATGCAGAATGACTTAGACAGGATGCAATTGCCTGACAAGATTCGATGGCGGATCCAAGCTGCAATGCCAGTACTTGTTCCTTCACCCCGATTTTCTGTCTCTTGTCAGCCGCCATCTCTTTCGGTTTCTGCTCTTGCTTCACTTGAACCCAGCATTAAATCTGGGGTAAACTCTGGAGATATAAATTCACTTCAGAGGAATATCATTCCTTCGGTGCGAACCGTACCTAACTTACAAGGGAAGTCCAGGTCATTGCAGCAGGACTCTGATGTGGAAGTTGATCCATGGACCTTGTTGGAGGATGGTGCAGGGTCAGGCCCATCGTCAAGTAACACTTCTGCGATTGGAAGTGCTGAACATGGTAATCTTCGAGCATCTAGCTGGCTTAAAGGGACCGTAAGAGTGAGGCGAACTGATCTCACGTACATTGGTGCTGTTGATGATGACAGCTGATTTTCGGTAGATTATTTATTGATTGGTTTAGAGTGAGCAATCTCCACGTTGATGTTTCTATGGATTGTTCACAAGTGACATCACCATTTCCCAAACTGTGCTTCCCTTGCCTTGAAGATGCAGAGAAGAGTTGGGAAAGATATTTTTCGAGTGGAAAGCATGGAGGTTCTTGAAAAGAAAGGGGAAAAAAGAAAATGGAATCCGAAGTGCCCAAGCATCCTACTACCCAATCAGGTCTCCATCCAGCTCGGCTACTAACATTTCGCTCTTCATCTGGACCGAGCACTTCAAGGTTTGGTTCAGAGGCTTGCTGTATATATACAGAATCATAATTATTTCAGTTTGAGTAAAATATCTCAAGAATGATCTGTAGCTGATTCAAGCTCATTGACTAGGCTCCCTATCTCCGTCCCACATCCTGCCTTCCTCTTCTCCATCTCTATCACAACACAACACAAATGCACAATCATATGTATGCATGTTATCATTTATATATGTGCACATACATGTGTATGGTAGTTACATTACCATGCTAATATTATAGCGATGGAAAACATGGCTAATATGTATCTTCAGTTAGGATTCGGACTGACAACTGATTATTTCTCATCAGTTAATGTACTTTTCAGTGGATCACATCAGCCTCCACCATAGACATGGGTCATTTGTTTTCGGCTGTAATAGTTGGCAGTTGGTAAGGAACGATAAGGTATGTACAATTGCAGTGTAACATAGATGGGTGATTGTGATACTGTGAACAGTCCTAAGCAAATGGTAGAGTACTTTGTAATTTTCCATCAGGTTCTTTTCTTACCTCTTAGAACCCTATAACTTAGCACTTGTAGATCTTTTGTTGTAAAATGCTAGTACTTTGCCCGCCGCATGCATCTGAGTTCATAGAATTACATGTATTTTTTCATATCATATGGCCTTCCTGGGAGTTGCATAGTATGATTAAATAGATTCAGAAAGAATAGTAGAAGCATACTAATTATGTATATTTGTACTGAATGGATGGCGGAGCAAACTGTTAGACCCTGGACATGTTATGGATAGCCAAAATCGAGCGAAACCAATGACTCATCAGAAATGGTGATAAAATCGCCAGCACAACCACCACGATTTATTTGTTCATAAGTTGCGTTTGAATAGTCATAATTATTATTTAATCGTCACTCATGTTCTTCCTCGGATTAGTAAGTATATAAATTTATAGTAGTATGGAACATTATGTAAAGTTTTTGTGAATAGTTCAAAAATTATATATACCTAGTGTTATACTAGGGCGTTGGTTTCAAAGTTTTTTTAATTTTTACGTGATAGTAATTTTACTAATTATGTCTTTAATATTAAAAAAATAAAATTGTACAAGAGACGGTTATGATATTATCAAATGAACTCGATAATATTTAATGTTATCAAGCAATGTCTTGTTTATTTAAATTTATTTTAATATTAGATATAATATAATTTGTTTTCATATTTTTTCGCACTATTATGTCCAACCCTGTAAAATTTAAATTTATGATTCTTGATATTATGAAGAATTATTTATCTTGGATACTTGATGTTGAAATTTATTTCCTTGTTATGTGTTTTAGAGACACTATTAAGATATAAAATAATACATCGTTATAAAATCGCGCTAAGTCGAGGTCTACACAATACGATTGGCCACAGTCGAGGTCGTAAAGGTCCTGATTGGAGCACATTACTAACCGCTTGTTGGGTATACGTCATTTATTTAGGTTTTCACTTGGTCACTAAAACTGTCTCGGTCCGATTCGAATAAACTTGGTAGGAATTCATCCTAAGGGGTGACCATGTTTTCGAGTCGCCACCTTATTTATTTTTAAAGGGTAATAAGGAAAATCCACATCGAAAGTCCAAAACGGTAAGAGATTTTGATTTTATATCTTTTCAGGTTCGGAGAAATGAGTACGAAAAAGGAAAGGTGTTAGGTACTCAAATTCCCCCAAGTAAATATTTGGCCTCCATTATCACAAGTTTGTTTATTAAGATTTCACAAGCAAGACTCTTGTTTTAGATTAGCATGTGAGGTGATAATACAATCACTCAATTCAATTTTATTTAATCACATGGAATGATCTATATAGTTTAAGAGGTCATCTTGGGTCATCTTAAACACTTAAGGGTACATGCATTTTTTATACTAAACTAGGTATCTAATTATGCTTAAGCTTTTATGAGGTTCATGCATTCTAATCCTAGGGTGGTTCACACAACATGCATAGGAATGTTCTAAATTACCAAAGCAATTAAATCTTTATTAGGTATATAATTATAAATTAATTACACAAATAAATCCTAACAAAATTTAAGTTTTCCCGACCTAACTCTATTATGGTGGTTTCCCTAGACCATGACATCTCTTCCACATTTAGCAAACACATTAGAGGTTCAAAATAAAATGAATGTAAATAGCATTCTTTGAATACAAGTAAAGAATTAATACAAGTGTAAATAAATTCTAGCATAATAGGGGAAACTTGTAGCAT
>JAYMTC010000572.1:0-11441 GCA_036897605.1 Melianthus villosus
AAAGCCGCAAAGGCCATACAGGGTCGTTACGAGCTACTGCCCCTTTTTTGGGCCATGTAACAGCTCGGTAACAAAACTATACCGCCCCGTTACTCTTTCCTACCCTGCGTGCAATACAACCTTGAGCACAAGACCATTACACTACCCCTTACAATGCTGAAAATATGTAAATATTGCCTTTTCTCTTCCAATTTTTAGGACTTCCATATATTTTGTTTTTTTTGAGCATTTAATTTGTAATTAACGTAATTGATTTATGGTCACTCATTCCTATATAAATAAAGCATAATTCAATTACTTTTTCCATTATATCTTGGAAGCTACAACATAATTTTAGGTAACTTTATTTGGAGAATCATTAGTTTAGTTCTTTACACGCGTTCGTAAGAATTTGTGATCAAAGAAAGACTGCAAGTGAAGGTCGTGACAGTCTTGATTTTTCTCTTAAATTGGTTTCATCTATAACTTTTAATATAATGTCTTTCTTTTACATTTGTTTTATTCTTTCTTCATCTATGAATAGCTAAATTTCATTCTAGGGATTATAATGTAATATTTTCTTCTTTCTTATAGTTGAAGAGTTGTATATGGTGAAAGACTTATTTAGTTTATCGTACGAAGTACGGGAATGTGAAGTATGATAAACATGGTAATTAATCATTAATCCAAATTAATGCGAGTATAAAATTGACAACCTTTTACTTGACTTTAATTATCTTGCGATTTACCGGGAGCCGAAGTAAAGTAAGTGATCATTGATTAATAGACGTAATTATATTGTGTTTGACTACAGATGAGATAATGAGGTTGGCAACATCTTAAATTTCCGGAACGCATTAAAGAGTTCACTTAGCTGTTGTTACGTCATTGACTTGACGACAACAATTAAGGAAATACTATAGGGTATCTTTGGGTGAACATATAAATATCTTTAAGGAAACCAGTCCTTGATTATAATAAAGAAATAACCATAAATAACCAGAATACCATAAATCTGATAGGTTGATGTTCCGTCCATGTGGAGACGATATTCTATTTTCTTACTATATTATTCATTGACCCGCTTTCTGTTAGCGGAAGCACGTTTTTAGCGTTAACATCATGCTCTAACATAATATTAAATAATTATTTCTACCAAAAGATCGAACTGATAGTAGATAGATATTAAATTAATACATATTATATATATATTAAATACAAAAAAAATATAGGAAAAAACATTTTGTTACCGGCCAAATCAACAAACAAATGTATACCTTCAACCAGGGAGGGCCACGAAGTCTCTCACGTTCACGACTTCTTATCTTTGAAATTCTTGAAGATGTATCCATCTACCTTGACATCAAAAGAAATGAAGTTCAAAGTATTGAAAAAAACGAATATTTTTTAATATTGAATGGCATATAACATAGCACATTTTCTCTATTTAATCTTAACAATCATACCAACAACTTATAAGGAATTTGGAAATGCAAGAAATAACTGAATAAAAGAGAGACAAAAGCAATGAGAAGGAGAAAGACAACAACCTATTATTTTACAAATATTTTAACACAAGCTGCACCTTGTCTACTGCCTGACATATAAAGCAGAATTTTGAAATAGACTAGAAGTACTTGGCGTGTCAAATCTAAGCACAGATAAGCATGCATCAGTTGTCTGAAAATAAAAAAATAAAATCCATATTGTAATGAAGCAGTAGCATGAAGAGGATCTTATGCTGAATTACCAAATATATAAATGAAGCCAACATCTGTTTCAGTAAGATATGCAGTTGTTGTAAGAATATTGTTTTACAGTGAAGTGTTAAAAATGGCGTTTCTACGAAAACTCAATTCTCCACCACATTTTAGGAGCCTGGTGTAGCACAGGCACACATGTGAGCCAATTCAGCTGCTGCTCATCAACTCAAACATGTGTACGCCATGCACCTTTGTAAAGCTAGCATGTCAAACTATAAATACATGTTGACCTTAAGAATATCTAGACATAGAATAATGGTTGTATAGATGGGAAAGATGCTTATATTATAGAATAATGGTTGTATAGATGGGAAAGATGCTTATATTAAATAAAAATGGTAAATGAGTGTAAATTTCACAATACATATTTAGGTAGATTCATACCAGCTCTTGCCCTGTAGCTCGACAGACATGAATCCCGAGTGTGTGCAGTCCAAGAGAATAGAATCCAGTGGCATCCAACAGATACAATAGCTGATACGCAAATGACAAACCTGCGTCACAAAAGTTTGCTCCGATTTATCAAGCATACTTGCTGATCAAGAATCAAAATCCTTTTATGGTAAAGGCAATTTGAGTATCACATGGTACTATAGGATTTGAGTGATTTTTAAGAAAGGAAGAAATAATAATTATATACATAAAATTAAATTGGTTTGAAGCAAAAAAAATTCTTCTGTGCAGAAGGTTAATCTAACAACATGGTTTATACGAGTAATGTGTCATCTAAGAGAAAACACAAGCAAATGTATATGATACCAAAACACTTAAAAAATACTTCAAACAAAAATGATATGATATATGTATGTGTGCACACCCTTTTACAAAGTTATCAAAGGAAATATAATTAATACTTTGATCCCTTTCATGCAATATTTGATTAGCAGAACTACTATTTCAACAAACTTATCATTATATTCAACAACCATTTATTTTCCTTTCACCCTACTGAGATTTAAAATTTCAAGCCTAGGCAACTAAAGCACCTCAAAGTACCCATTCCCTGCGGGACTTGGATTGGATCAAAATAAGAGTAATTTTGCGTAAGAAAGAAAAACTGATTGTGCTTTCTTCAAATGTGCACAAAGTAAAAAAATCCAATCACTTGAATTTGTAAGATGCTACCAACCATGTTTGCAAGAACTTGACCGAATAGTGCAAGAGAACCAAGAATTCTCTTTTTAGACTCTACAAAAATTACAACTGCACAACATTTGGTATAATCCACAAGAGACTCAAGAAGTGGGGTCAATTAAGAGCCTTCAAACGGATTTTGCTTAAATGCAAAAGTGAAGGTTTTCAGTCATTAAGGACATATGACATGAAAAATGGAGTACTGTAAAAAATATACATGAATCTAGTTTACAAAATATATGATAGGAAACAGGAAAAAACTTGAAGCCCCTTAGTAGGAGGAAACAAAAAATACAGTAATGGTTAATTGTTTACAACTAAAAGAGTTATCATATGTAGGGGTGTTCACATGGCGAATTGGATGGTTTTTTAGCGGTTTGTAATCCAAATCATTTATTCAATACTTTGTATTTTTTTTTACCCAATCCAATCTATTTTATATTGGTTTTATTTTAAACTGATTGAACCGGTTTGAGCGGTTTACCCAATCCAATCTCACACCTTAAAATTATAAGGTAACACAATACTAAATGTTATTATGAATATTTTTTCACAAAATCCAAATTAAATCATTGTTTATTCAGTATATGAACTGCAAATTCACTACTTTTAAATTTTTTTTTTCATTTATTAATTTTGAATGATAAATTGATATTCTATTTATTCTAAAATACATACATATATACATATATATATATATATTGATCTCTTTCGTAATAAAAAAAGAACTGACTGGAGAAGCACTCTTAATTATGGACTAGTTACCTGAAAACATCAGGCTTTTGGTCATAATCAACATGACGGCCTGACGATGTGTCTTTCCATCTTGAAGCTAAGAAAACAAAAAGTAGTGAAGTTAGGACCATCAATATGTCCATGAGAGCAACTATGAAGTAGTGTTAGAACAGTCCCAAGAAGGAACACATACCCAAACCAAGATCTACTAGATATAGCTTCTTCTCATCAGGTGTTCCTGGCAGACCGAGCAAAAAGTTCTCTGGTTTAACATCCCCATGCACAAATCTGAAGTAAAGGCAGGAGAACAGTGAACAAAATGCAGAAAGAAAATGGGCAAGCAGATGCATTGGAGATTATAATTTCGGAGTACAATACCCTTTAAAGTGAAGCTGTTCTAAAATAGATATTGCCTCCACTGCTATACATGCAACCATCTCTTCAGACAGCCTTTTTCAATAAGGAGAATAAGAAATAAATAAAGCAGTGAAGAAACAAGGAACTTGAAATCTAGGTAAATGTGTAATTTCAATAACAATACTAGCAAAGATTGGAGAGGAAAAAGAACTTTATCTGCTTCATACATTTGGCTGCTAGAGTTCCAGACATCCCATAAACTTGGTCCTAGCATGTCCATCACCTGGATTCAAGGAACAGTATGAGCCATGTAATAGGATTAACGAAGTAATTCGATAAAAAATTGTTGAAGATATTGATTTTTCAATATTATTATGGTAACATATATTAAGAGTTATTATGTATTTATGAGATAATATATTGATTCCATATGTATCTCTTAAATATATCTATAAATTGAGTCTTATATCATCGTAATTGTAATGTGAAGAAATAATATTTCAAAGTCTTTTAGAGTAGTCCCCATGGACGTAGGCAATTGCCGAACTACGTAAGTTCTTTGTGTTTCTTCCATTCTCTTTTCTCTTGCAATATTCGATACTTATATTTAAAATTTCCACATGGTATCTGAGCGGGTTCAAGATATTTATCTCTAACCTATTTGGTTTTCTTTGTTAAATTTTTAGGTCTTCTTTCATCTACCTTCTTCAGAAGAAAAAAAATCCACTACCAACTTTTGTATTTGTCTAGCAATCAAATCCGTCCAGCATTGTCTCTTCTCTTGTATCATAAAAGAAAAAAAAACATGTCTGTCGTTATCTTTGTCATGAAAAAAAAGTTTCGTGTTGGTGTTGCACTCATTTCGTTTTTAGTTGTGACATTTGTCGCTTCGTTAGTGGGTTACATTGTTCGTTCCGTTGCGTCTCATCTTTGTTTCTCTTCATTGGTATGTTGTCACTATGTGACTTTGTTAGTTCCGTTGCGTTACATCTTTGTTTCCCTTCATGGGTATATTGTTACTATGTGACTTTTGTTGGTTCTATTGTCATTATAAAAAAAAAACTAATATTAGGGACAAAGTATTTGGGATGGCTGTGCCATTTGGTCCTTAATAATATTATATTAGGGAGGCAAAATATGTCGTCCGTAATAATCTGGTGTTAGGAGGGCAAAATCGTAAAAACCACCCTTCATAACCCATCATCTTCGAATCCCCTTTCTTTTCTCTCTACGACCAAACTCAGCTTCCCAAACTCACTTAAATTCCTATCGCTACCTCCAAAACTCCAACAATGGGTCAAAACATATGAACTCTCTCGTTCAAACTGTTCCCAACTTGGTCTAGGCGATTCTATACTCGACTCTACATGAGTTACTTCTTGTTCTCTTCCCTCAGATTCAATCCTTGCTTAATCAAAAGATTCTTCGATTATTCACAAGGTTGGTTTTCTAACCCTAAATCAGGCATGATTCTGTGTGGCTTTCTAACCTAAATTAGTCATGATTTTGTGTAGATTTCTAGCCTTAAATCAGGCATGGTTCTTAGTTTTCCATTGAAATAGAATATTTTATTCCCATTGGTAACAAATGCACTAATCTTATTATTAAGTATCGTACCATAATAATCATCAAATTTAGACTTGTTACGCTTGTTGTATTTATTGTTTTTATAGTATATTGGGGATTTAAGTAGTTCAGTATCGATTTTATCAGCGCTAGTTTACGGCTGATTTTTATAAGTGTTGGGAACACAAGGAGATATCTTATAAAAACTGAAATTGAATGCCTATTTATAGGCTTACATTAAGAAACAATTTTAGCTCATAAAGAGCCACTACCCATGATCAACGCACATAAAAAAAAACTGACCATTAATATGTTTTAATATAAAAATAAAGAGCATTAACTTGATTCCTTAAAAATATGATGACTCATTAAGAATCAGCCGAATACTTTCTCTAACGCTTGAATCAATATTCAATACTCCCTCTTGATTCAAAGTTGCAGACTCCCAACAAAGCTCTAAAGTAGTAGAATTTCTCCTTCGACAAAGCTTTCGTCAGTATGTCGGCCCACTGCTCGTGAGTGCTACAATACTTTAGAGCAATCTCCTCTTTCGCAACCAAATCGCGAATGAAATGGAATCGAATATCAATGTGCTTCGTCCTGCTATGAAATGTTGGATTCTTCGTCATTGCGATCGTAGCTTTGTTGTCGCAGAATATCTCCGTTGCTCCCTTTTGCTCCTGTTGAAACTCGGCTAATATTCTTCTTAGCCAAATTGCTTGACACGCTGCTGAAGTTGCTGCGACATACTCCGCTTCCGAAGACGATAATGCTGTCGTGGCTTGTTTCTTCGAGCTCCAAGTGATTACTCCCGATCCTAGAGTAAACACATTTGCTGAGACACTCCGTCTGTCATCCAACGAACTCGCCCAATCACTGTCCGTGAATCCGCATAACTTGAAATCGGATACTTTAGAGTACCAAATTCCGTACTCCATAGTTCCGGCAGCATATCGAAGAACCCGCTTCGCTGCTCCAAAGTGATTCTTTGATGGGTGTTGCATAAACCTGGAAATAACACCAACAGAAAATGCAATATCGGGTCGAGTGTGGGTCAGATAAATTAAGCCACCAACGAGACTCCTGAATCTTGTAGCATCTAGCATCTCAGCTCCATCCTTCTGCTGCAATTTCTCATTCATATTCATCGGTGTAGCTGCGGGCTTGCAATTAAGCATGCCAAACTTATTGAGAAGATCCTTGGCATACTTTCTTTGCGAGATGAAAATTCCTCCTTCAACTTGATGGACTTCAAGACCAAGAAAGAAATGCAATAAACCCATGTCTGTCATCTCGAACTCATTCCTCATATTTGACTTAAACTCAGCAATAAGAGATTCAGAGGAGCTAGTAAAAATGATATCATCAACGTAAAGACAAACAATGATGAAATCATTTTTACCTCCCTTTTTCACATACAATGTGGGCTCATTTGCACTTCTTATGAATCCATTTTGCTGAAAATAGTCATCAATCTTGCTATACCATGCCCGAGGGGCTTGTTTCAACCCGTACAGCGCCTTCTTCAACTTGTACACCTTCTCTTCTTTGCCTTTTTTAACAAAACCTTCCGGTTGCACTACATAAACCTCTTCTTGTAAATCTCCATTAAGGAATGCTGACTTCACATCAAACTGATGAACCGGCCACTGCAGCTGTGCCGCCAGTGCTAGAATAATTCTCACAGTTTCGAAACGAGCTACTGGAGAAAAAGTTTCTTCAAAATCAATACCGTATTGCTGCGCATATCCCTTCGCCACGAGACGTGCTTTGTGTTTCTGGATGCTTCCATCTGCGGCAAACTTTGTCTTGAACACCCACTTCAAGCCTATTGCACTTTTGCCTTCTGGTAAGTCCACTATCTCCCAAGATGCATTCTTTTCGATTGACGTCAATTCTTCCACCATCGCTTTCTGCCATTCTTCTTTTTTTACCGCTTCTTCATAGCACATTGGATCTGAAACCATAAAAGCAAATTGACAAGATGCATATATGTCAGACAATGATCTGAATTTTCGCAGCGGCGTCTCGTCTGATGATCCTTCGTGGCTAGAAGTTGGGTTGTAACTCTTTGGGGTCGATGAAGAACTTGTCGAGGGTGATGAAGTTGGTGACGCCATGGATGATCCACCCGAACTTGTTGGAGTCGGCGGTAGACCTTCATTTGTGAATTCTCCATTCACCAAAGGAACTTGTTCTTGCACTGCTTCTTTACTGTTTTGCCAATTCCAACTTGCATTCTCATCAAATACTACATCTCTTCTGGTTAGAATTTTATCATTAAGAGGGTTATATAATCTATATGCTTTGGATTGAGTACAATAACCGATAAAAATGCACTTTTCAGATTTTTCATCAAGTTTTTGACGGGCTTGAGAATTTACCAAAGCATAAGAAATACAACCAAACACTCTTAAATGACTTACAGAGAGTTTCTTGCCACACCAAGCTTCAAATGGAGTCTTGTTCACGACAGCCCTTGTTGGAGAAATATTCAACAAATAGACGGATGTTGATACTGCCTCCGCCCAAAATTGATTCGGAAGCCCTTTTGCTTGTAGCATACTTCTTGCCATCTCCACAACTGTTCGATTTTTCCTCTCGGCAACACCATTTTGCTCCGGAGTGTAAGGAGCTGTTAACTCCCTATGAACACCATTTTCTTCACAAAAAAACTTGAACTCCTTAGACAAGAATTCTCCACCTCTGTCGCTACGAAGAGTTTTGATGAATCTCCCACTTTGCTTTTCCACCTTAGCTTTATAGTGCCTGAACTTCTCAAAAGTCTCTGCCTTGCTTTCCAAAAAATACACCCAACTCATGCGACTATAATCGTCAGTAAAAAGCAAGAAATAACGACTCCCACCAAGAGACTTAGTTTGCATAGGCCCACATAAATCGGCATGAACCAATTCAAGACACTTAGAGGCTCTCCAAGCCTTCCCAATAGGAAAAGACTTCCGGGTTTGTTTTCCATAAACGCACCCTTCGCATAAATCAATAGAGACAATTTTTGGTAGCCCAAGAACCATACCTCTATGATTTAGCAATGACAAACCCTTGATGTTGAGATGCCCGTATCGCAAGTGCCATAGCTTCGAGTCTTCTTTACCTCCAGCAACTAGGACAAAACTTCCCACATTCGAGACTTCTAATGGGAACATTTTGTTTTGGGTCATCTTCACCTCTACCATCTCTTGACCTGTTTTCTTATCTTTGATCACACAGGCATCATCATCAAACAATACGGAACATCCACTAGCCATTAGTTGCCCAACACTCAATAAATTGTATCCTAGATCAGGTACAAATTGAACATTATGCAGAAGTTTGAGTTTACCATGGCTGGTTTCAATACCCACCGTACCTTTGCCTTCGACTTGAAGTTCCCGGTTATTTCCGAGTTCCACCTTCTTCTTGTCAGTCTCATCAAGTTCTTTGAAGATGGATTTTGTGCCTGTCATGTGATTCGAGCAACCGCTATCTACGAACCACACATCGCTTGCCTTATGGTTGGTTTGTGAATGAGCCATAAAAAGCTTACCATCTCCTTCATCCTTCGAAGCTTCATTCTCTGCTGCAAAATTGGCTCTCTCATCCTTGTACCAACAATCCGCCTTTATGTGACCATATCCCTTGCAATGGTAACATTGAACTCTATTCTTGTTGCTTGTTTGCTCACCAGACTGCCTTTGTCCATCAAATCTTCCACGGCCTCTTCCGAAACCACGACCACGACCACGAAATCCTCCTCTTCCGCGGCCTCGACTCGCCGAATGATCACCTTCTCCAAATCTGGGGGCTGCACCTTTAACCTGAAATGCCATCTCTTCGTTCCTTTCGACTGATCTATTAAGCCTGGACTCATGAGCTTGAAGAGACCCCATTAGTTCATCAAAAGAAAAAACTGACAAATCTTTTGATTCTTCTATGGCAGCTACTACGTGATCGAATTTCGGAGTTAAACTTCTAAGTACCTTTTCAACAATGGTCTGGTCGGTAATCTTCTCGCCGTAGGACCACATTTGACTGACTATTGTCGTTGCTCTTGACAAAAAATCAGCGACCGATTCTCCATTCTTCATCATCAAGGTCTCAAAGTCACGTCGGAGTGATTGCAATCTTACCACGAGGACCTTCGAACCACCTTGAAACTCCTTCTGCAGAATAGACCACGCCTGCATTGACGTCGTAGCCGCTGCGATCCGCGAGAAGACACTGTCATGAACCGCCTGTTGAATGATCACCAACGCCTTGGAATCCTTCTTCTGGTTCTCCCGCTGCCTGCCTTCGTCGTCGGAATCCGTATAGCCGTGTTCCACCAAGTCCCATAAATCTTGAGATCTGAGTAGAGTCTTCATACGAATGCTCCAGAATTCGTAGCCTTCTCCTTTGAAGACGGGAATGAGTGGTTGTGCCGCACCCATCGCATTGCTGTTGCTGCCCATCTTCCACTCTCTGTGTTTACACTCAACTCACGTGTTTACACTCGACTTACTCTCTCAACGTTGCTCTGATACCAAAACTGTTGGGAACACAAGGAGATATATTATAAAAGCTGAAATTGAATGTCTATTTATAGGCTTACATTAAGAAACAATCTTAGCTCATGAAGAGCCACTACCCATGATCAGCGCACATAAAAAAATTGATCATTAATATGTTTTAATATAAAAATAAAGAGCATTAACTTGATTCCTTAAAAATATGATGACTAATTAAGAATCAGCCGAATACTTTCTTTAACGCTTGAATCAATATTCAATAATAAGGTTGGGTGGCCAATTTTCAAGTTTAGGCTAGAAGGAGTTAGCTTATTGATGAACTTGATCACACATACAGAAACATGACATGCGGTTCAATCAATAGAGGTATCTACGACGACGGGCCTGGATGGATTTCCTGCATATTTGTATCAATCTCAATGGTAGACTGTTGGGGCAGCTATTAGTAGCATGGTGCGTGAATTTTTGTAAGGAAAAAGTGATATAAACCCGCTGAAAAAATTGCTTGTTTATCTAGTTCCAAAGGTTGAGGTTCTAAAGAGTCTCAAACAGTTCCGTTCAATCAGTTACTGAAAATTGTTATTAAATTTTCAGTAAATAGGCTCAAAATGGTCTTCGAATCCTTATCAAGTGAGGTTCATTTTGGGCCAGCAAAGTTTGATATGGAGGATTTTATGATAGATTATCTTGGGAGTTTGTCCAGGAAACTCTTGGTCTAGCAGGTTTACCTCAGACATTCATAAAGGTGATCATGAGTTATATCACTTCGACTTCTATGACAAGGTGGACAACGTGACCCTCTTTAGCTGGGAGGCTGACATTAACACAAGTAGTAGTTCATGCCCTATCTATTTACACCATGCAGTCAAACATGGTCCCAGTTGGTATGAGAAGTGAATAGACAAATTTTGTCGGAGATTTATGTGGGGAGATTCTAACTTAAAGAAACGGCTTCATTTGATTTCTTGGAAGGTTTTATGTCGCTCAAAAAGGTTTTGTGGGAAGTGGTCTAAAGGATTTTGAGGTGAGAATCAGGCTTTTGAAATGAAGCTTGCCTCGAATTGTTGGAATAAGGTGGATGAGCTATGTGGTCAACTTCTGAAAGCCAAGTATGGCTTGGAAGAGATTTGTGATTTTCGTGGACGAGCTAATGTGTGGGATTCAGCTATTCGGAAGGCCTTTCAGAGTAAGTCTCGCCTTTTAGATATTAGGGTTAGTCAGAATGTGGGGATGAGACTACAATTATGTTATGGCTCTATAGTTTGGTGGATGGATTATGTCCTTTGTGGGAGGTGTACAAGTCAAAATCTTATAATATTTGTTTGACGCTAGGGTGATTGATGTGATAGACAATGGTTCCTAAAAGTATGACACTATAAAAAAAGTAAGGCATTAGGGACGG
>JAYMTC010000573.1:0-11421 GCA_036897605.1 Melianthus villosus
AATCGGTTTCAAGTATTCCACATGAACCTTGAACTGAAAGAGCAACATACCTAAACCATTTGCAAAGTTGGAGGGTTAGCAACCTATGTTCACAGTACTTCTTATAAGTATGAAAACTTGGACCAGGAGGAAAATATGGTATTTTATAAGATGTTATGATCTCTTTAAAGTATACATGTTCTTCCGTGAGCATGAAGAAGAAAAAGAAACAAATTTAGATACGATGCTACGTTCTTAGAACAAGAATTTCCTATACGCAATGGCGTGAATGAGGAAGATTGTTTCTATGAACCACTCAATGAGGATGCAGCTTCATCGGGTGGATCTTTCGAGGTTCCACCTCAAGTAAATGATTCAAGTGAGAGAATCCAACTCACTAAGATAATACAAATATATAAGAAGTCCAAACTATTCGCAACATTATTCCAAAATAGAGGGCTAAGGTCACTTGATTAGTTAGCTGGACAATGAAATCAGGTCAAAGAATATATTCGAAGTTTTTAATTCTCCTAGGACAACAAAATGGATGAATGCATATCTCATGAAATAGATTCCATGAGGGCCAGTCCTGTTTAAGAATTGGTTGGTATTTCAGAGGGAGAGAAAAGCGGTTGAAAATAAAGATATCCTTAAAACTAAGTGTAAGCAGATGGATTCTTAGAGAGATATCAAAAAATGGAAAGAAGATATTGGAACGTGCTCTTTCTTTCTGTGTGGGACGATGTCAGGGAGAGAAGGGACCAAAAAGCTCTGCGTCGAACTTCAGCTCCGTCGAGTTGGCCACGCGCCTAGCTGTTAAAGAATTCACGGAGCAAGAGGAAATTAAATTATAATGGATCTTCTTTTGGTGGTAGGAAAGTTGGCATATATTCGCCTCATCTTGGCGATAGGGCTAATCTAGACTTAGAATTACATAATATGGATATTAAGAAACCTTTCTTAAATAGAGAGTTAGATGAAGAGATCTACTTGTAACAACCATGTCACGGGAATAAATATACTTCACGATCATTTGTTTATTTATCACATAGTCTCTCAGAAAATTATACTTTATTTTGATGTGAAATGTGTTCCGTGATACTTTAAATATAATCTATGACAAATTGATTTTATGACTGGATAACGATAGTCTTTTGCTCATATTTAGACATTTCTAAATCCACTAGACATCTTTAGTGTCATATCTCTTTTATACTGCTAAGCATCATGTTCCATACTCAGCTTTTATAATAGAAGGCATTGCACATGACTTTTCTTATTTCTCCAAGATATAACACAATGATCTAGCAAACATCATATCCTGATGTAGATTTACGTTTGTTTATATGCCCATTCCAATCAATATCAGTATAACCTCTCATACACAAATCTCTTATTGATAATAAATGAAAAGACACGTGGTTCACTTAAAATAGTCTAGTTTTCTTTTAGTCGCTGCTTAATATTCATTTATTAGATTAAATTGAAATGAGCTAATTAGTCCAACATCGTAACAAATATCTTGCGATGTATACAATATGTCATACATCAAATAACCAATTGTCGTAGGGACATTTTTTATTTTATTAATGTCGCTCTGAAATTTAAGGCGCTAATTCTGGCATAATTTAAGTTTTTAGCTGCGAACATCTCCATCGATTTGTAATAGGTTATACAAAATCTTTCAATCATATTTTTAACATAAGTTTCTTGAGACAAAGATGAACGATTTCTTTATATCTTAACGACAAGAATATATGTTATCTTATCTATATATTTTGTCTAAATATATTTTGTCAACAAAGTTTAGAATAACCAATTTTTCAGGTACAACATAAATTTTATGATTTTGCAATTTAAAAGTTAAAAATTAAATTTTTTTGAATGCTAACTTAGATTTTTAAACTCTAATTTTGCCGTTAAATCTATGGCTTAATATTGTTATATGATTCATGCTAAATGCTAATGCTAAAATTACATAAAAGAGTACCATTCGATAAGCCCTAAATTGAAATGGCCTGCTATTCTCCTTCCCATATTTTATATCAAGGAGACAGAGGGCTTTTAGATTTGTCTGATGTTAGGCCACTGAATCACACTCTTCTATGATAATTAGGGTTTGTTCGGAAAGGGCAGAGTATACTGTACTTCTGCTTTGTAGCTTTCGTTAGGGATATTTTTGCATTTTCTAGATCTGGGTCGTACTCACTGCTGTCTAAGTTATGATATTATAATTTTCCCTAGAAGAAAGCTTTGATTTCGATTTAGGTTATTTCTACTTTTTGGGTTTAACCATATACATAGATATCTTGAATTCGAATTCGGGATTCTGGAGGAGGATTTTTGTGTGAGATGGAAGGGAGGAGAATATCAGCAACCCCACGGCCATGCTCTGGTCGCAGGGTTTTGGCTTCGAAGAAAAGGCCTCGTCTGGATGGCTTTGTCAACAGTGTCAAGAAACTTCAGAGGCGTGAGATTTCTTCCAAGCGCGATCGTGCTTTTAGTATGAGCAATGCCCAAGAAAGGTTCAGAAATATGCGCTTGATGGTTGTTCCTTCCACCACTCATCTCTTTTAATTTCCTTTTGACTCACATCTCTATCTACTACACTCTCTCTTAATCACACCAAAATACACTTGAGTTTAAAAGCTGCTACTTCTACGTATTATACTTCCATTATATTTGGTTGGTTTGGTTTGGTTTGGGTGTGATAACAGTTGTTATGTACTTGAGAAGATAAATGTGAGATATAGGGAGAAGTAACTCTTTGAGTTTATTGATTTGGAGAAAGCTTGCTATAGGATCCCAAGGAGAATTATATGGTAGTGTGTATTAGGAAAGTGAACTGTACATGCTGACTATATTAATCTGATAAAGCATATATATGATGAAGTATTAAGAAAATAATTGGTTTAACACAGAGATCTACATATTTTCATAGTAGTTATGAATGAAATAACAAAGAATATAACAAAGAATGTTTATAGTAGTTATGAATGAAATAAGAAAGAATATGCAAGATGATCTGTCATGTTTTATGCTGTTTTCAGATGATAGTCAAGGAGACAATAATATGAGTTAATTTTGAAGTTACAGGTATAAAGTGCCTGAAACTTAATTTTGTAAAGATATCAGAAAAATAATACTATTGCATATTTAGTTGGTATTATTTTTCCAGTAACTTGGGTCTAATTGATAAAAATGGTAAGCTTGAATATAATGTAACTTGTGGATTTTAGCCGGTCGAGTGCAATGGAGGAGTGCTTCAGGAATTGTGATTTCCTCATTCTCTGTACTAAAATGAAAGTTTTGTGGGATAATAGTAGGGTCAGCTATATTTTATGGTTTAGCAGGGTGGGCTAATAAGAAGCAACATGTTTGTTATGATGAATATGTGCCTATATAAGGATAAATGAAGATAGGAACAGAAGAAAAGAGAGCAAGCCATTGCTTCTGATATGTGGTTATGGTTTTACAGGAGGATAAACTATTGCTTAAATTCTTAAGTTCTTTCTCTTTTCAGTTCAGTTAATTTGTTTTTCCTTCTGTAAGAATATGATATCATGATCCCCAAAGGGGCAAGGTTCTCATGTATTCAGTTTTTTTTCTTCTCTTTTTGGTAATGAAGAGAAGAGTGCTTGTTTTCAGTTCTCTTTCCTTCGATCATCACTTCATTTATTTTTGCATCAGGAAGAATATGATACTCATGATCCTAAGGGGCATTGTTCTTTACTACTCCCTTCTCTGATGAAAAGGACAAAAGTTGTTGAGATAGTGGCTGCACGAGATATTGTCTTTGCTCTTGCACATTCTGGTGTTTGCACAGCTTTTAGTAGAGGTGACACATGCTATATAATTCGATATCATTAAATTTTGAATCTTATTAATTTTGACGTCGATAGTGTACAACACACACATGCACACTCCCTGATTGTTGAAAGCCGAAATCCTATTTGCCTAGTGGAAGTGATTGTATAACATTTTATGTTTGCTATAATGCAGAGACAAATGAAAGAATATGTTTCTTGAATGTGAGTCCTGATGAAGTCATTCGGAGCTTGTTTTATAATAAGAATAATGATTCCCTCATCACAGTGTCAGTTTATGCTTCAGACAATTTCAGCTCTTTGAAATGCAGATCGACAAGGATTGAGTATACAGTTTTCTCTTGCGCTCGATATCATTGCTTCAGATCATCTTATGTTATTATACATCCTTCCATTGATATCTCTTTCTCTTTCAAACTGATAGATACATACGAAGGGGCAAGCCAGATGCTGGATTTGCTTTATTTGAATCTGAATCCTTGAAGTGGCCTGGTTTTGTAGAGTTTGATGATGTTAATGGAAAGGTGTTAACATACTCTGCACAAGATAGGTATAGTTCTGGTCGTCACGATTCTGTAATCAATGATCCTGACATGTATTTAATGTTATTATAATGGTTGACATTCCTTTTTTCGTATGTTATATGCCAGTATATACAAGGTCTTCGATCTGAAAAACTATACCATGCTTTACTCTATCTCAGACAAACATGTACAAGAAATCAAGATCAGGTTCTCTCTCCAACCCTCTTTTGCTTGGTATGTAATGTCATATTTATCAAGAGCGTTTCTGCTATTTGCTTTATTTTGAAACCATTAGCTTGCGTTGGCATGATGTATAGGACAAGGGTCATACTTAAGACTTGATCTGAATCACTTGCCATCCTGAATCCTGAAGTGAACTTATCTTCATCTGATGATTAAATTGACCTCCAAGACGGATTATCAGTACCAGATGTCCTCTTAGTGTCAAAATGGAACATTTCAAGTCTCTGTTATCTTTACTCTGAGGCTAATTAATATGTGTCAGAAGGCAGTTGAATTTGTAGCTTGCCATTTCTTAAAAATTTCTTATTTAGTGTCGGTTTATGTGGATAAAATTTTGCTGTTTTGTGTCATTATGTGGCAATATGAATATTAACTTCTTATTTATTTTGGCTTTTTGACCCGAGTACATATCTTGAGATATCAGTTGGGTAATATGTTCCTTTGAGATATGAGATAAGTGGATGTGCCAATAACTCCAAAACATGGCTTATTTGAAGCATGAAATAACCATGGGGATGGAAGGTTGTAGAAGAGAACTTCTATTGTCAAAAGTATTTCACAAAATTTTGCACCTTATCATATCTTGTCTCGTTGGCAGTTACAAGTTTCTAAACTTTCTATTGAGATAGAGATGGAAGAAAGATAGTGTATCAATTGTCACGAGCTTCGAAAACAATGATCGACTTGTTGACAAAAATCGTAACGAAATAAACAAAGTTGACACATACAATGATTTAGATTGTAACAAATTTGACTTGTATGTAAATGTAAGTAGGGGTAATTTTTTATTTTCCCAATACATTTTTTGGTCGAATTCTACAATATCTGTATTTAGATAGCAGATAAACTGATCATGTCATGTGAAACATTGATATCATAATACACGTATCATAAGAGATTGAAATTTTAGATACAAAATAACTGAAGTGACATATTTGCTTTGTGACTTGTAACGGAACATATAAATGTCTCGTGTACAGTAAAATTTTTACAATACTGGAGAAAAAAGGTCAAAGTAAGACTCTATAATAATTTCAGTGGAGAGTAACTGATGAGCCTTCCCTTTTATCTTTTAGAAGAGGATGTTTTTCGGATGTGAACTAGTTACCACTTTGGCCACAAGGCGGCAACCTTACAGTTGCTCCGAGATTCCTCCTCCCTAGACCTTACATGGTGGGAGCCTCGTCACTGGGTTTGCGCTAATAACTGAAAAGTACCTGTCTGAAAGAAAATTGTTCTTCAGACTGCGGCTTATAACTGGCTGATTTAGTTTTTAAAATCTTTGTGCCTATGAGGTTTATTGAAGTTAATCACGAAATATCCATACTTCATCAAGTTTGCTAAGAGCCAAATACAAATTCTTCTGACCTCATTGTACTTTTTGTTCCATTTCTTTGTAACAGTCCAGGCATCATGTTATTGATTTTCAATAGAGCAAGTAGTCATGTGCCACTTAAGATTTTATCTATAGAAGATGGCACGGTTCTCAAAGCCTTCAACCATCTTCTTCATCGCAACAAGAAGGTGGACTTCATAGAACAATTCAATGAAAAGCTTCTTGTCAAGCAAGAGAATGAAAATCTCCAGATTTTGGATGTAAGTCATCAATATTTTTTACCCTTCCATTTGCAGCCTTCCTCAATTCATTCTGTAACTCTTAACTTACAACTGTTGGTAGGTCCGGAATACTGAACTAATGGAAGTTAGTAGAACAGAGTTCATGACTCCATCAGCATTTATTTTCCTGTACGAGAACCAGTTGTTCCTAACATTCAGAAACCGAACTGTTGCTGTCTGGAATTTTCGTGGGGAACTCGTTACGTCATTTGAGGATCACCTTTTATGGCATCCAGACTGCAACACAAATAATATATACATTACGAGTGATCAGGATCTTATTATTTCTTATTGCAAAGCTGATTCGGATGATCATTCCATTGAAGGAAATGGTAATGTTATTTTATAATTTTTCTTTTTCTTTTTTCCCATTTCATGGTTGCAACAGAAGCCATATTTGTAAGTGTTTTCTACAAATTAGTATGGAAAAGCAGACAAAAGTTGTTGTTGCTAAATGATAAACTTAACTAGAGTTAGCAGAGATTATTAAGTAGAAGCTGGAGTATTGTTGCATTCTCCTCCAGATTGACCACTAAGAAGGTGCATGGTTTTTGCCATCAAAGGCCCAAATTGTCATCTAGTTATGAAAAGCAAAACCATGTTTATTAGTTTTGATTTATTTTTGGGATGAGTAATTAGTCAGGTGTCATTGATTTTAGTTGCTGAAGTTAGTTGCTCCGTGAGCTCTGTTACCTAGTGCTTTTTCCTAATTTCAATCCATAGCTTGTGTTAAAGGGCCTCCCAAAGGTTCGCTGTCATAGCTAGGCCTGATGGATCCTTTTTATGATCTCATTCTGTGGGAAGTCAATACTTTTATGACAACTTGCAATAGTTAGTGTTTGTTTTGTATGCTTGACCCAAGTGTAAAGTTCAATGGATGGTAATGGTTTAAATGATGACTGTTCTCATTTTCTCCCAGATTCAGCTGGATCTATCAATATCAGCAACATATTGACTGGCAAATGTCTGGCGAAAATTAATGCAAGTAATGGTTGTCCCTGTGCTGATGAGTGCAGCAGCAGTTATAGAAACCCCAAGAGGAATCAAGTTTCAATGATAAGGAGGACAATTGCAGAGGCTTTGGAAGATATTACTGCACTTTTCTATGATGAAGAACGCAATGAGATCTATACTGGTAACAGACATGGTCTAGTTCATGTATGGTCCAACTGAAGGTACACTTCATTGTTGGCAGCTCTGAGATCAGATGTCACTGTTCCTTGTACCATCAGATACAGTAGAAGTCTGTGTGTTATAACTATGTAATTAGTGACCCTTTATAACTCTGTATTTTGTGATGTATAAGCTGCTTCTTTTGACCAATTGATATGTAAAGAATATTGGAACTATTGAATATATATCAATTGAATAGCCATTTACTTTCTATTTGAGCTTCGCCTAGAAATAATTATTTAACATAGGATAAAGGTTTGGGGTCAATGTTCAAACATTTCAGTTAATTGATTTAATTTGCATGTGCTTGCCTTAGAATTGGGCAGGCATTTAATTATATGTTGTGTTTCACGTTGAATAAATAAATTTATTTCGACTTTCATGCGGGTTCTTTTTAATTTTTTTTCTTTTTCTTAGACAATACATATTCTTAATCACAAGATTATGCAGTAACTTATGCTTAATCTAAGCAGTAAACTGAATATTCATTTTTTGATCTATTTTATGAATTTTATGAATTTTATGAAAGATAGCTTTCGTGAAATTATAAAATTACCACAAGAATATAATAACTTAAGTTAATGAGACAAATTATAGAAAGATATTTTCTGATAAATGATTATTACTGTCTTGAACTGAAATGTATTTTAGTAATTTGAAGTAAAATATATTTTTTTGTGACGTTCTACACGAATAATGTAGGATATTCACTTTTAGCATGTTTAGTACCTAACATTTTGCTATGAGCTACTTGAGAGTAACATTGTAATTTCCATATCCGAAAGCATCAGGATCTCCTCATTTACCTCTGCCACCGTCATTGCTGGACCAGAATACATCTTGAAGTTTCAACAATACCTTTCTTCCCCTTTCAAAAAACATTGGATCTCCCTGTATTTTTGTTAGTATTAAAAACAGCCTCCAAAATCTCTCCAAATTGCTCGAAAAATATGTTCATTGTATCTCTCGAGTTTCCAAAGCTAATCGTCCAAAAAAAATCTTGGTAAGTGTTGTGTCATTACCACTACCCATAATCTGAATTTGTCTTTGAGACATTATCAAAATGGTAAAAAAATTAAAACCCACGAGGCAAAAAACAGAGAAGAAACCAGGAAAAACTTTTTTTTGTGCTCCTGTGTGAGCGCTGATGGAATCACATCAATCGAATCTGTGTTTTTTTTTTTTATCTCCTCGTGACTCGAGGGTTTTTGGAAGGGGAAGAAATGTATTGCTGAACCTTGGAGATGTATTCGGGTCCTACAATTGCGGCGGCAGGCTTGGGTAGGCCGCGGCTCCATTTCTGGGAGGCAGTACCCTCTTATGGTATCAAAAGATCAAATTGAAGTGGCCATCTGATATTCTGGTAGGGCATACCAACGGTGATAAAGGTGTCATTCATCCTGTCTACCGCTCGGAATAAGAAACAGTTGGGCAAGAGATGTCAGAAGGCTTTGAATTGATTCAGTACTTGAATTTCAGGGTTGGAACAGAGTATTACATTGTGGCTTTAAAGATGATGAGAAACTCAGGGTTGAAACAGAGTCTTACGTTCTGGCTTTAAAGATGATGAGAAACGTAAACCATTTGCACGGAATGGGTTTAGGCAAGTATGGTTTGGTGATTGTGCCTATCCTCTGCATTACGTGGTAGTTGAAACAAAGACACATTTGATTTTTGATTAAAGTAGAGCCGCCTTTTAGTTTGGGTTATAATTTTACAGCTCAGTAGTTGGTTGAAGTCCACAAATAATATGCAAATGAGATAAAACAGTTTAAAGCATGAGTTAAAACCTTATTTTAAATAGCGTTATATTCAAACATCGTTAAATGGTAATTGGGTTCGAATGAGTGAAAATTATTTATGTTTTGATTTTCCGGATCTAAGAGATAGAAAGGTTGGTTTGCAGTTTGTGGATTGCAAGAGGATTTTTTGATAAAGCTGAGGCTGAAGAGCGGATCAAAAGCTAGGAGTCTTAAACGAGGAGATCTAAAAGATTGGACAGATTACTTGGGCATTGCCAAGTTTTTTGAGATTGATAGTCCTTGGAGTAGGCACAAGTGTCCAGGGCTAATAAAAGTATTTCAAATTTAAAATCATCATTTTGACGAGTTTAAGTTTGTGTGCATACCGAATTTTCATAATAAAATTAGTTTGTTTGACTAACAACTTATGGCTTGAATAAGATGAATATGTTTTCTTATATTTTGTCTAATAATAAAAACACTAAAACTCTATATAAAATCGATTTTGTGAGCATGAGTGAATTAGAAATAGAGAAGAACCCTTGTCAAAAAGACTGAACTAATTAACTTGGGAACTAGTGAAGAATCACAAATGTTTCATACGAGGACTATCGTGATAGAGCGGAAAACGAGGAATTGTTTCAGAACTTAAAAGAATTTTTATCAAGAAAAGATTACGATATATGATTCGACGCAAGGAAGAAAAGCTTGCTTTTGTGAAATCAAGGAATGAATGTTAAAATGATAAAATATCATCTTCTTAGTTCCAAAATTAGGGAAAATGACTTTGTTACTTAAACCCTTTTTGAGTCTGAGAAATATTTTTCTTAAGAATCCGTCGAAGGTCATCACCCTACTTTAGAGTTATTTGAAAAATGATGAATCGAAAAAGAGGGCAAATAAAGATTTAAAAAAAAAAAAGAGAGAGATGAAAAGAAAAAACTAGTCATAGACTACGGGAAATATCAATCTCTTGAAAGAATGGAAAAAAAATGGAGAACTTTGAGAATTAAGAGTGACCTTTCGAAAATAGGGAACCTGTTTTGAAAAAAAAAATACTTTTAGCCTAAAAAAATCTTTTTGAAAGCCTTATGAACCAAGCTCCATTACAAGCCAAGGTAAAAGATTTTATTTGATTAGTTAAAATTGTTTAGCTTCACAAAGGTAAGCAAGGGCATCAGAGCAAACAAAGGAAGGATTTGAAAAAAAGAAAGGATTATGATTTAGAAAACATCAATTGCAAAAATGTTTCATTTGAGTCAGATTAGGGGCAATCGGCTCATTTAATATAAAGCAAGTTGAATAGAAACCTCCCCAAAAGGCTATTCAAGCAAATAAAAGAACATAAAAAAATAAGAAAGAATAAAAAGAAGTTATAGCTCAGAGCTCATAGTCCGACTTAGTTTGAACTACGAATAACTTGATCCCATATTTGGGAGTACATAAGCAGCTTCACATGGAAGTGCAGCTACTGTTCTGAAAAAAAGAGGAAAGTTTTTGCTTCGAACTAACTCAACTTGAAGGGTAGAATACGTTTTGGGTTACTTGTTGATTCGACCTTAGATCTTAAGGTTCCTAACAGTCTCAAGTTTGTGTGAGTGTGTGAACCTAAAGATATTGCCAATTCTCTTGAGAGAAACATTTCCTACTAATTAGTGATGTTTCAAAGAGTTTCAGTAGTTTTCTTATTATGATAAATTACTAAGAAGACTTATTTGCTTATGAATTAATGTGGTTTTATTGTTATATGCCATAAATATCCATTTGAAGCAAATAAAGACCTTAATGCATAAAGAAGAGTTTTATAAATAAGACTAAAAACATGTAATAAAGTGTAATAGTTATTACAAAACAAAGTTCTGAAAAAGATAAAAATGCTCTACGAGTGCTTGGATTCTTCTCCTTTTTTATTTGAAGATTACCTAGATCGAGCTCTATTTCCTCACCAAGTTTCTTGAAGCAATAGACAAAGGAGAGTGAAGCCTATGGGCCCTCAATGCTTGAAAAATAAAACATAAACATATCATTAGCATACTGTTATGGATGTAACTGATCGGCTGAACAGCTATATGCCGATTTCTAGAGTGAGTCATTCATTTATGTACAAATAGGAACACGGCCAACAGAGAATACGATCGATTGAATAAATGCATTCACACTATAATTTATTAGCCATTAAATGCAATTTGCACACAGTTGTACATACAATATTCTTATTAAAAAAGTTTTATCAGTCTTCACTGATATTAAGTGACCCTCACTGACTTGATTGTCGGAGATACCACGCCGGCAATACCGCCGACACCTCCTAACTCT
>JAYMTC010000574.1:0-11419 GCA_036897605.1 Melianthus villosus
TTGTGAGAAAGCGAAAGGGAAACATGCATAAAGCTAGTTCCGTGTCTGTTGGATCAGTTGAAAGTTCATTTGAGTTTGTAGGAGTCTTATAAAGCAGATAGAGTGAATTCAATTTCTTTTGCAATTTTTTTCTTGGGAAGCATACAATTTCCTATTCATTTCTTATATCTGTTGGGGTAGCAGATGCTGGAACAAACATATGTGATTGCGTTTGAACTAAAGTGGTCAAGAAAAGAAGTCGGTGATAGGAGTTTTGTTTCATTTCGGTAACATTATGAAATATAACAGGGAATATGTTATTCAAGTCGGGCTTGAGGGTTTTGTCATGCATGGAAAGCTGTACACTTTACTATCATTTTTTTTTCTTAGTTTTCATAGCGGCGAGCCAACACTTCGCTATCGAATTATTCAAATGCTTCTGTATTTGTTGCTGATGCTTACGCATTTTGTCCCTATTTTTCCCACAAAAGGCATAGTGCAATTTCTTATTTTCACATATTTTGCAACCGCATTTTGCATCAATGCTTTAAAACACTGATCACCATGATGGTACGTCACTTGTATGAACTTACTCAAGTTAGGCTGCGAAAACCTGCATATTGTACTGCATAAACATTATTCATTATATAAGATGCAAATCGGCTTCGTTTATCATTGATTATTTCTAATGGAAGAGTAAACGGGTTTTGATCTTCTATTTGTTGGTTTGTCTAGAATGGATGGCATAGCTAGTGAAGATTTTGAAGGACATGAGGTTGATATTATACCTGAAAACTCTCAGCTTCCTCAAGAACATGTATCCAACAATGATTTGGGAGATAACGAGCTGGGAGAAAATGGAGGAAAAAAATGGCCAGGCTGGCCTGGTGAGAATGTCTTCAGGATGTTGATTCCTTCACAAAAGGTTGGCACTATTATTGGGCGCAAGGGAGAGTTCATCAAGAAAATGACCGAGGAGACAAGGGCTCGTATTAAAATTCTTGATGGTCCTGCAGGGACTTCGGAAAGAGCAGTTAGTTACTTTCTCATGTTCTCTTTTACAATGATATATTTACATAGTGTGACAAGTTGCTTGTTTTATGTCCGGTTAAAACGTATATATAGTATTACATATTAATTAGTTGATACATAAATGTCAATGACCTTGTTTGACTTTTTTGTGTTGTTATATTCAGTTTAATGTTTACAGTACTGTAACGTTAAATATTGTAGTTTGATTATTCTTGTTTTCTTTTGTATTTTGCTGGAACTGATCTTTCAGCCATTCTAGTAATTTTTTTTCCGTTGTGCGTTTATATTTCTTTGCAGAACATCACGAATTAGAAGAGGGAATCTATGGTACATAGTCCTCTAAATATGGCTGCTAAAATTATATGAACTTTTAACTTCATGCTATTATTCTTGAGAGCTAGAATATCATGACCTAGAACTGGGAATCTACATAACATATGATTCCTGAAATCATTGTCAGAAATTAGAAATATTAAATACAGCTGCTAAAAAATATTTTGAAATTTTAACTCCATGCTTCTGTTCTTTGAGAGCTATACTTGTGTGAACCTCCTAGTCAGAAGATAGAAGATCACGAGCTAGAACTGGGATTGTGCACAAGAGATCATTCCTGAAATCATTGTCACAAATTAATAATATTTAAGACAGTTGCTAAAAATATTTTAACTTCTAACATCGTTCTTCTATTCCTGAGGGCTATACTTGTGTGAACCTCCTAATCAGAAGATATAACCTGCTATTTGAATCTCGAACTGAGAGTTGTTACCGAACTTGAAGTCATAGAATACTAGTTAACTTCTTTATTAAAATGGTTGATTGAATCTCAATATGGTAAAAAATCAGAGGTGGTAAGGTGTGTGATCAAATTAGATTACAGGTGTAATGACTAAAAAACTGAAACAGTGTCTTTGGGGTAGTAACCGCGATGAGTCTGTGCAGGTTTTCCACAAATCTAGAAGGACCAAAGATCCAGATTGCAGGAATCAGTAGTGAGCTTCGCAAGTGCTCAAAGTTCTTTTGACTTAACAATCAGAATTAGCTTTCGCAGACACTGGTAGCAAGAAGCTGCTCCATGTTATGGTAACTTCAGTTCTTGGTCAGTTGGTGTGTTCTCAGAGATTGTTAAACTCTTTATGAGAATCTTTAAGAACTGGCATCCTATGCTTCAATGTAAATAAAGGAGCACAATTTACATACGGAAGTATAAACAATTAGATTGATGAAGATATGTCTAAAATCCAAAAATCTAACTGATGTCTTTTTTTGTTATGAGTAATATCTAGATAATAAAATTTCAGGCCATCAGATGGGGAGCATAAAATATGTTTAAAGTATTAAATGAATACAAGATCTAAATCTATAAAAAAACAATTGAACAAAAGATTGAAAGGAATTTATATGCTTTATAATGGTATCATTATATTCAGAGTGCGTCATATGCATTAACTTTAGGCACTGCTAAATTCTATTGCACTCGATAACCACTTCCTCAATGAGTTCTAATTATGTAAAAGCTGGCTGAAGTACAATTTCTTTTTCCGCTTGCTTTGTTCATACTAATGTTATGACGCTGTCTAGATTCAGCATAAACTCTAACTTAGTTCAATATTCATTTATGGGTTTTTTTCATCATTAGGGAATTTTCTTCCGGCTTTTCACCCACAGCTTGATGCATCTCTATACTGGTGTTTCACATTTGTATTGTTTCTAGATCATTTTATATTTGTGTGCCTGGTGGTTTAGTAGAAAAGTTGGAGAAAATGGAGAATAATATGTAAACCTACTCATCAATTTAGCTCAGTTACAAAAATTACTATTCTTCTCTCCAGATGACGGTAATACGTAAACCTACTCATCATTTTTTGAGTTATGAAAATTACTATTTTTCTCTCTCCAAGTTTCAAATCCAATCTACAAAAGAATCTAGCTGTCGGGTTTTATGAAATTAAAGAAGATTTGCCAGGTCTAGATATCACCTCATATTCTGTGATAGGGAGCAATTTCGATACCTCTCATTACTTTTTCTCCTTGTTGATTGTGCCGTACTGTGGTCTGCAGAATAAGCCTAAACAACTTTGAAGGTGAAGAAAGAAACATGTGTGTCCCAAATTAATGCCTTTGACTCGATTTCCCTAACTCTATGGAGCATACTGAAAATACTTAGTATAATGGGATAATCCAAAGTGTGATGTAAAGCTTTGACTATTCACCAACTTTATGATGCTTTGAAATGTATATATTTTTACCCTTTTTACTTTTTCACAGTATCTGTTAAGAATTAGAAATAGTCTTGAATATTGCTTTAAGATTCAGTTTGTCCCACATAGATTTCCGAGTTGATTTGCATGTCCATCACAAATAACAATTGGCTACATTTCTAATTCTAATGTTTTGGACTGTATCTAAGGTAATGGTTTCTGCAAAAGAAGAGCCGGATGCACCTATTCCTCCTGCAGTGGATGGTTTGCTAACAGTTCATAAACGTATTGTCGATTTGGAGACTGATCCTTCTCATGCTACGTCAGGTGCAGAGGGCACGGTTATTACAAGGCTTCTATTGGCAGATACCCAGGCTGGAAGCTTGATTGGGAAGCAAGGCTCCACAATAAAGTCTATTCAAGATGCTTCTAATTGTATAATTCGAGTTCTTGGAGCAGGTTATTTTAAGAGATTTATTTCCACATATATGACTGCAAGTACTTTCATTATTGAAAGAAAGAGAAACGGCTTCGTGATATTTGTTGTTGCCCTTTCTTCTTTGTTAAAGTAGGTTAGCAAATTCTACCTAGGATTGCAGTTTTGTCATATATACGTTTCCAGTTTTCATTCCCCAAGCATGTTCTCTGTCATAAAACGTCTGCCTTTCTGCCATGATATGATTAATGTTCTATTATGATTGCATTATTGTCAATGTACAGACTCGGTTTGGATTATTTAAATGTTACATCACCTACAACAGTGAATTGAATCGTATGATCTGATTCTATGACTTATGTTTTCTGCTCACTGTCAACTATGATTACTGCAGAAAATCTGCCACGTTTTGCTTTGCAAGATGATAGTATTGTTGAGATACAAGGGGTGCCAACAGGAGTTCACAAAGCACTTGAAATGATTGCAAATCATCTACGGAAGTTTTTGGTTGACCGCAGTATTGTTGGGGTATTTGAAATGAAAGTAAGCTTACAATCTCATCTAGTTTTCGAAATATGCATTTTAATACTGGCATTCATGTCTCTTCTTACTAGAAGAAGGTTTAGTTGGTAAGGAAGCTCATTTAATTATCATGGATATGCATTTAGCTTATGAATTTTTTTATCATTATGAAGCTAAATAAATTATGATAGTAGAATATTCACTGTTAAAGGTAAAACACGTCTATATAAACTGTACAATATTTCTCGGTTTTGATTTACATTGAGGCTCTTGGTTTCGAGACCAAATTTATGTTAGGCCTTCAAATTAGCAGGTTAATATGAAGACCGTTGTGTAGCTCCAGAAAGTAGACTGGGAATGTGTGTAGTGCATGTCTAATTTGTGCGTCTTTTTCCGTGTCAGATGCAAAGGCCCAATGCTCCAACACATCAGAACATGCCCTCTCACCAACCTTGGGGCCCACCTCCACAAGGATTTCCAGTAAATGCAGGCAGTGGACCTGGTTTTGGGTCTAATCCTCAATTTATGCGACCCCCTCGTCCATTTGACAATTATTATCCACCTGCTGATATGCATCCCTTGGACAATCAGCCTTATCATGGTCCACCTGCTTATGGAAGGGATGTTCCTATGGGTGTTCAGTCAGCAAGTGGACAACCACAACAATCAATTGTCAAAAAGGTGCTTATTCCTTGCATAGATCTTTGATTATTCCATAAGAATGAGCATGGGGAATCTCCAAATAAGGATGCGCGAAAGTATGAACTAGATAAAGTAATGTGCATTACTTGATTCCTTTTGATTTTGATGATTTATCTTTACTTATGGAATCCATTTATAATCTTGTTTTGGAATAAATAATTGGGTTATGATGTGAATCATTGAATTGAGCAATATCTCCCTGCGCGTTGATGGCCTGTAAGGAGTTTATTTTTTAAAAATCGTTTGATAGTTTATGTAAGCTCTATCTTGAGCCACATATTTGCTAGTCTACAGTGGCGGTGCAGTTTCCTCAGATGTTTGTACTGCTGTTTGTCCTCTGGTGTTAATGTATAGCGTATGTCCAATATATTAAAAAACTGACACTTTGAAAAACTTCATAAGGTTAACATGGTGACTTTTTGTGAATCCCTGAGGTAAAAAGTGACGTACTTATTATGATATTACAGAGCCCAAATGCTAATAAAAATACTTGATATTTTAACTATTTGTAAGCTTTCTTTTCATTTGCATGCTATTGGAATAAATAGAGCAAGTGCCTGATGCAAGATGAACTTTCTTTGTTATTAAAGCCTATGATAATATGCTCTTTCAATTCAGGTCACAAACAACATGCAAATACCTCTCACATATGCTGATGCACTTATTGGCACATCTGGTGCGAATATAAGCTATATACGTCGTACCAGTGGGGCAGCCATTGCAGTACAGGAAACCAGGGGTGTGCCTGGGGAGATGACTGTTGAAATAAGTGGATCTGCTTCACAAATACAAACTGCTCAGCAGTTGATACAGGTACTTGAGAATCTCTTTGCCATTTCTCCCTTAGTTAGTTATCCTTAGTGTATATTTTGTCATTCATGTCTGTTCTGGCACATGTGCTGAATCTCACACACAAACTATTGGTTGGCTGCTGGCAACTTATCTCTCATTTATAATAAAGTATACTATTGTGAATTGTTCATATATTTCTTTAGCTAAATTTCTTGTTCATGAAAGTAGTCTCTCATTTTTTAGTCTGGCTGATACTTGCGAAAATGGTCTTGCATGTATGACTTATCTATCATTGTTATCTTGCAGAATTGCATTGCTGAAGCTTCTGCGAGTGCTCCACAAGCCCCGACAGGTGGAACAATCAGTCATGAATATAACTCTTTTCCTACCCATGGTCCAATATATGCATCTACACTGTCCAATGCTACTGATCATGCAGGTCAACTGCCTGCAGGAGACTACGGTCAAGTGTATGGTAACAATTATGGTTATTAAAAAGTGGATATGCCAACTTATGCGTGGAACTACTGCATATTTAGTGTCAGGCTAGTTATGGATATTGTACTAAGATATTCTTGATCAGGAACTACATAATTTTTCTTAGTGCTTTGAATTGTTTTCATATCATCATGATTTTGGGTTTTGAGGTATTTGGCATCGGGACCATTGGGGGGAAGTGTTCTACCAGAACAGAGGTTATATGTTTCTGTTCGAATGAATCTACACATTTTCATAATGTGATTATTGCAGGAGTTTTGTCATCAAATTGTACTCGGTAATCAGACAAATCTTTTCTCTGGATTAAGAATTTTAGATGATTTTCTGAGGCAGATTGTGGGAATCACATCTCTAAGTAGAAAGCCTTGAATAAGCCTACTTACCCTTTTGAACATCTGAATAAAATTGGTTTAAACAGATAAGCTAAATTCAGATTCCTTTTTAAATGGAAAGTTATTAGGTGGTATTTATAAATTTGATTTAAGTTATGTGGTTAAGGGGCCTGTGAAATTTATTTACTGGTTTCTATATGAAAATAAAGAAGATACATGGAATGTCTGGAGGTACGATCTCTTCATACTTGATTGCTTTCTAATTCAGTTTGGTAGTCATGAGTTTGCCCAGGGTTTATGTTTTGGTATTAGTATGTGGCAGCTGTGGAATTGGAGAAATAAACTCAAAGGTCCAGCTGGATTTTCAACGGCTGACAAACGAGTGTGAGCAATTATTATGTCAGTTTGTGAGAGAATTTGAGCAGGTTATTGCAACTACTTTAGCATGTGCTGGTACTGCGAGACTTAATGGGAGCGCCCTAGCCTGGCTGGTAAATTTGAATCTGATGGGGCTTCTCGGGTTATCCAGATTGTGCTGTGCCTGTGTCGTAAGTGCTTCTCTATCCATGTGTTTTGTCCTGCCATTAAAGCTGAGACTTGAGCTGTTTTCTATGATGTCCGGTTGGCCTGGAGTTTGGGCTATATGTAGCTTCTCATGTAAGTAAATTCCCAGGTGGTGGCTTTGACGGTTGTGGGGTTCTAAACAGGGACCATTGCAATTTTATTGACCTTGACTAGTTGCATACAATTATTAGACCTAATTCTAGTTGAACTCAGGTATTTATCGTAATGGGGGACTTTCACCTTGCAAAAATGATGGAGCATTCGAAGTGGTAGATTGCACATAAGAACAAAGAAATTGTGGTCATGTAAAAATTCACATATACAACAATATTAGGTCCTTGTTTCTCACAATTTTGAATGATTGCATAGGTGTTCAATGAATCAGCAAACTATTTATTATTTAAAAATTAAATCACAAGGTGCAGCGTATTGCACTTCTCAATAGTTTAGCTCGCCCCAAAATCACCCCAACAAACAGTTCCTAACAATCCACATATTACTCAAATCAAGACCTCTCAGATCAAATTGACATATTCGCTGGAACCAAGAGAATGGATCTGTTCCTACAAAATCAAATTACTAAAAATGTATTGGCACCACAATCAAGATTGTAATGTTCCTTCTAGCTGCACAAATTCAAGCCTAGGTATCAGTTCAGCAAGTACCTTTTCCAGGAAAATGCTCTCGCACCGGTTACCACTTCCGGTTCTTTCTTGATAGTTAGGTAATTTCCTCAGCATCCAAATTTTCACCAAGTAACTCATGCCAGAACTCATCATCTTCATTGAGTTCTCAACAGTTCTATTACTCTTTCCAAGGTCGCCACATTCCTACCATCACCACAACCCATAGCAGTAGCAGCACCAACAGCATTTGCAATTGCTAAAGTATTAACCAAATGCATCTTGTCTTGTATATAAAACCAAATGCAATTGCTGCTACAAAACTATCTCCACACCCAACTGTGTCAATGGCATCCACCATAAATTTCTCGTCAGGCAACAAATACAGCTAAAATAAAACATTTTATCTCGAAAGTTTTGATATGATGCAATATGACACGAGACTAAGTGGCTCAGGTTTAGCCGAAACCACAGGAACTTCTCTGCATTACCTCCGCTAGGAGAATTCAAGTGGCGCGTGGTCTACAACACGCCAAAAACTAAACCCTTATAAAAAAATAACCTATCCACCCTCACTGAGGAGTTCTCGCTCACCGAAAAATCTTAGGTCACCATTTCAAACAGATTAAACCTAAATTATGGTTCCGGAAAAAAGATAGAAAAAATAGAAGTGTTCTTAAAAATTTATTAATAGTTTATTTAATATTTATGATTTTGATATCATATCCACAGAATTAAGAAATAATTATATAAAATGTCGTTACTTTCATTATGTTAGATCTCTTGTATATATATAGAGATGAATACAAGATATTATAGAAATAATATAACTACTACGAAAACAGGATAAATATGAAAATTAAGTAATCTGACATTTAATATATAACATTAAATAATGTGAAATCTGGGAGTTTGACATTTGGCCTCATTTAGTTATGTTATTGAAAATAGAGAAAACAATATGAAATATATCTTGATAATTATATATTTAGAAATATTTCAGGTAAAATATTAATGAAATATATACTTATTTTTATAATTTAAAATAAACGTGTTTTATAGTGTTTAACATGTCAACCATATGACCCATTTTTTTTTTTCGTTCCAATCATGTCAACCCGTTTATGACTCAAGCCCATTTATACTAAACATTAACCCGCTAATTAGCGTGTCCTATCATATTTGTATTATCGTGTCGTGTAGGAAATTTTCACCATTTGTTTCAAGTCGTCCTGCTCTATTTTTTGAGTATCTAAGGTCGATTTTGGTGGGTGTCTCCTCGTTTAGCCTCGATTGCCAAATTCTTGGTTTTTCCTTAGGGTTTGTGGCAGCCTAGGTTTGTTTTGGCCAGTGTCTTTTGCTGTTACTAATGTTGTTGCTTCTATGTTTTCTTTTTCGCTAACTAGTTATGACTTCTGATGCGTATAAACCTTCTGGTAGTAAAACAATATATAAAATTATATCAGGTTTGCGTTCGATTGTCTTGAAATTGAATGACTCCAACAACTTGCAGTGGAAACAATAGATAGATTGGCTCTCAAGAGTGTGGGGAAGGTTGGACACCTCATAAAGTTTACTCATGAAAGGGAGATAACGATTGTTTGTGAGCATGACATGCTTGATTCGTTGGGTTGATGTTGACCTAGACTGAAATTCATATTGCTTCTGTGTTGACTCATGTGAATAATGTAAAAGAATTGTGAGATTACTTGGCTAGTTTATACTACCATAAAAATTAACTCGCATTTATGAGATATCTCAAGAATTTATTTGTGCATCTCAAATGCAGTAAAAATGTGTTGCATTACTATGGGGAGAATTAATGATATTTATCAACTCAATCTAGTTCTTCCTATTTCGCCTTATGTGAAGGAGATGCGCAAACTACCAGAAAGATTGACGGTGATGAGATTCTTTATATGTTTGAGTCCTTCATTCGAATATGTTTCTCACAAATTTTGACTAGCACGGAGATATTTTCTCTTGCCGATGCGTTACCTCATGTTCGTGGGGTTGCTAGCGAGAGTCGTTTCCAGATTGCATCAAGTGACCGGTTTACTCTTATCAGCCGCGATTGAGGGGAAAGAAGAGGTGGTCATAGTAACGGACGAGGCCGAAGAGGTTGTATGGGTGGTCGCGGCCCCATGTGTTTCACGTATGGAGAATTTGGACAATGTTCAACGTTTTTATCATACATAGTATGACAATCATACTCCATGGTTGTCAATGTCTCGCAAGCTGAAAATGACCGTTCTAGCGTTGAAGACAATATTACTATGACTAAGAAAGAGTTTGCCTCCTCTACTTCTATTGCTAATGTTATACAGAAAGGTAATCATATTGATTGTCTTTCTGCTTCTATGCATCAATGAGTTATTGATTCACCTGTCACGGATCACATGATAGGTAACATGGATACTCTTGTTGATCATAAGTCATCTTCTCACTTGTCCCATGTTCATTAGCTGATGGTTCTCTTGCTCAGATTTTAGACACTAGAAAGCACAACCAGGTTCTTCATTATCTTTGTCATCCACTTTTACCTGCCTCAAGTGGCTTTTAATTTAATATATGTTAGTCCTCTTACTCGTGAACTTAATTATGGTATCTTATTTCTTCCTAATACTTATTCCACGTGTGAACTTATGTGGGTAAGTCAGATACTCGCTAAATTGAGGTTTCAAGTCATCTTTCTGATGAGGTTATGGTGTGACCACCGAGCTGCGATACACATTGCTTCAAGTTCGGTGTTTGATGAGCGGAAAAAGTGTGAATTCTCACTTTATTAAAGAGAAAGCTCGTAACACATACTTAACAATATTAAATTCGTACAACTTCTTATAAGTTTGGATTTTAAATTTGGTACAATGTTGAATTAATTTTAGGGAACAAAACTTTTAAGAGTCGTATAATTGTACATATTGAACCATTGTGCTCGACTTTAATACCGTTGCAAAATACATGTTACAAGCTTTTGATAGATATATAATTTGCCAAAAATTTAGTTACAACAAACAAGATATGACCGGTTAAAGTTAGGGAACTGGATGTGAGAAATTTTATAAATATATGGACCCATAATGTACCTAAACATAAAAAAAACAGACAAATTTTTAACGGTTGTTAACGAAAAAACCACCAGGATCCAAAAATATTAAGTATAGTGAGGTGAAAGTCTAAAAAGAAAACGTGAGAAATACTATATGTACATGGATGGACTAATGATAAACTTGGCCCAAAATCTATTTATAGAGTTTGGAGGAACAATAGTAAAGATTTTTTTTTCTGCCAACTTGACTCATTTGTAAAGAAACTAGTAATGAAGTGGAATATTACACACCTTCTAACTTTGTTTTTTTGTTTAAACTCGCGCGATGCGCACATGTTTACAAAATAAAATTTATAAGTTTCAAACATAATTTTTTAAAATTAATGTGTGAGATAAATGAGTTTTCTGTATACAATAACAATTTATATTCTCTAAACTTTCGATGTGTGATAAATGAGCTTTCTGCTAACAATAACTTTTCAAAGACAAACCAACATCATTCATATTTCAACATTAAAATATTTATATGATTGAATATATTTGTAAAATCAATGATTCAATTATTGTTGATAGTATAAAATGAAAGAAAATGTTAAAAATATAACAAAATGAAAAAAATAAGAAAAATCTGGTTAAAGATGGAAAATTAAAAAATGTTAAACTTGACTTTACTAAAAAAATAAGGCTCGTGA
>JAYMTC010000575.1:0-11411 GCA_036897605.1 Melianthus villosus
AAAATATAAAGTGGTCAGGGATCGAGGTTTTAAGAAAAATGCCGGAAAAGAGTATTAGCGACGTTTCTGCGTTTCATAAGAAACGCCAGGAATTTACCGGCATTTTTCAAAAAAACGCCTTAAAAAAAGTATTACCGGCGTTTTTGTCAATACCGGAAAAATTTCCGACAGGACTTATGCCAGCGTTTCGAAAAACGCGAGTATTACCGACGTTTTTTCACCTATTTCTGGCACTTTTTGTTGTGCCATTAAAGTAAGTTTTGTTGTAGTGATTGCAGTAAATTTATCTAAGAACTCAGTCACTACATTAGTTTTCGATTTATTCAAGTGTCTTGTTTTCAATGGGTTAAGTAGCGATCAAGGATGGTCTTCTTTCTTAAACAAACACCGTTCCACTATGCTATCAAGTTTATGTCAGGATCTTGTATTTTACAGGAACACAATTACACCATCTATAAAAACATCAAATGGAGACTACATAATACACCTCCAGTTTCAAAAATATGTGAAAGCGATGGCTGATGAACATACATTAAGTGATTTGACAAAATGTACAGATCAATCGTAGCACAAATGTTCCTTGAACTTCATCTCCCTTGAACTTCATCTCGAACCCTTACCTTCACCTGTCCATTTCAGTATCAGGACAAAGGAATTCTTCATACTCCAACTGTTAGCAAAAGTGAAGTACATTAATTTAGGGAACCCAAAAGACTGGGTTGTAGCATTAAGGCAATGCCCATATAATAGAAGAATCTCTACCTGTGCTTGGTTATGAGCTAACTTCATCCTCCGGTAATCTTCTTGTGCTTTCTTTGAACGAAACATGGCCTGAACCTTCACAACAGATCTCTCAACACGCTCTTCAGCCTGTTTCCGACTGGAAGAGAAGAAGTCATCCTCTGCATCACTTTCTTGCCTCTGCTCTGCAATAGCATCAATTTTAAGGCCACGGAAACCTTTTCTCTTCAAGCGCCAGCGTAGAATTGCTTTTTCAAGAACTCCAACTGACCATAGAATTTTATGGTAGTTCCTCCGTACTTGGAAAGCCCGGAAAGCAGCCTGCATGGACAAAATTGAATTCAAGCTCCATCCTTTTTACTGGATCCACCACATGTTAATTGTTCATATTTTTATTTGATGGTTCTTATTTAATAATATGTGCCTTATCTGAGCCACACTAGACATGATTATTATAAATGTCAGGAAACACTCTAAAGCCACAAGCAGCAGAAAAAACAAAAGATACAATTATCATATTCAATTTCACAAAAGTATATGATAAGTGTGGATGTAGATAGACTTAGAAATGGCAATATAAGTGCCCTACGATTTTGTGCTTATACCTCATCTTTTAGATCATGCTGAAGCCAAATAAAAAGAAACAAGTACTAACAAGAGAGAGAGAGAGGATATTAAGGGACAACTAGCCAGTACTTTTAGCAGGGCAGCAAATTCTTTAAATTAATGAGCCGCCTATGGACTTGCAAATAGTATCACTGAGAGGACCAAAATAACTTCATCTAACAGTCATTACGTAAATGTGAAGACCAGGAAAAGGAGTGAGGGCTTACTTGAATTCTGATAGCTTGACGACGCATATTAAGGAATTCTCTTCTTACTTTCCAAGTGCGGACCCTATATTGAATTCGGCCAGCAGCCACCAATTTTTTCCGACTTTCAAAATTGCGAAAGGCATGCTGAATCTTCATTGCTGCAACTATATTACGTGCTTCAGCCTCCGGATTGGAAAACTGAACTGCTTTCATACAAAGCTTTAGAGCATGCTCCCTGATTGCAGATTGTATGCGTGCTGCTGCATCTGCAGCTGTACGGTAAGCTGCCAAAGTATCTTTCAGATTCAGATCCTCCTCAGTTAGATTCTCAGGATTTTCTATATCAGCAGTGCTAGTTTGCAGTGAGCCATTGACATTTCCAGCTAGGCTCATATCAGTGAAATGGTCAACTAAACCCCTCTCTGCAAGATAAGCTGCTAAGCCATCAAAACCCTTAGCTGAGGCAAGATCCGCCGCAGTGCATCCACCAGGGTTATCTGGGGTGGGATCTGTAACCAAGTTTGCCTTCGATCCTGCTGATAAAAGAGCTGCAACCATCTTTTCCCTGTAGTTAGAGATTTTAAAAACTATTTTAGGAAAATGCAAGGAAAATAAATCAACATCACAATGAACATTTTAAACATAATCAGCCGGAGACTTGAAAAACATGTAATAGTAATCTATAAAAGAAAGAATCATGTACACGAATAACCGAGTAGAGTTGATTTCACAGGTATGGAACGACAACACTAATTTAAGATACTCAAGTCAGGAGGCAGAATACAATGTACCTGCCACAATATGCAGCCCGATGAAGAGCTGTCCATCCTTGTTTATCTCGATAATCCAATGATAAGCCTGATGATGAAAATAACTGCACAGCCCATGTATATCCCAGAATAGAGCACAAATGGATGACTCCCAGCCCTTGAGCATCATATTCGGTAGTTTTACAGCCTTCAATTATTCTCTCCAACAGCCATTCCTTTAGTCTGTTCCTCAAAGAGAGCTCAAACAAATTGTCTTTTGCTTGTGGAAATGAGGTATTGTTGTCTTCAATCAACTTAGTCAAATATGCCCAGCTATTTGAAATGTGAGAGGTTTTCTGGGAGAACTTCTTGGCCTCCTTCAGAGCATGTGCTGATACTTCACTAGATAGAATGTTAAGGCTCTTGGACGTAGAATAAAGCAAATATGAGAGCCTCATCTGAACTCGAAACTCTTCCCATTTTGAATTGTCTTCTGAAGAAATTACAGGAGCATGTGGGAGAGGTGTGCGGTACTCAAAGTTCAGAACTTGGCTGATGGGTTTATGGCCATCAAGACTCATAAAAAGATTTACTAATCCATGCGAATGTGGTGATACTAAACAACGATAAACCCCATCTTGAACAAATTCTGCAGGAATACAGATATCGCCACAAACACAAAATACGTTGGACTTTCCCAGGTATAGATACTCTTCAAGGAAAAGTCCAGTTATAAGGATCTGCAGAAAAATGTATACAACAAAGATCAAAAGACTACAATAAAGAGTAAAGGAAAAACACAGTTTCTTCCATAAGTTATCTGAATGAGATCAGTATGTTCCGTCCAATCACCTTATCACCTTATTATTTTAAAGTAAGAGGTTCACAGTTGCTTCTATTCATGAATTGTGACCGTTGATCAATTTCACAATATCTGGATGAGTTACTTCCCCACTAAAAAAGAATCAACCAGTTATGTATCCAAAAAAAGCTTATAATGGTTCAAACACCTCATTTGTAACATAGACATGCTTTGAAAGCGAGCTTTGTTTTATAGAACCAGGTAATGATGATAAAAAATCTAAGACTGTTGCCAATAATATTAGAATTCAAACTTCTACTCTTGCACTCCATTAATGAAATAATCTGAGACTAGAATTTCTAGAAGAGGTTTGGACAACTTTTGAGCAACCAAAAGTACCAGTTGTTTTGATACATTGCTGAACCTGAGAGTCTCAAAGAAATCATCAGCAAATTATTGTTCTGCGTACGCTCTCGTGACTGATATTTTTGTTTTCTATATCATCTAAAAACACCAACTTCAAGGCTTTCAATATCTGAACTACTCAACAGTGAATAGTTTTATATGATCATGTCCAAATAAGAAACATGGTAGTATAGCAAGAAAGGAACCTTCGTTTTTTCAGTTGAAAAAGCCCATGCTGGTGACAGATCAGTTATGCTGAATATCTGTTCGGTAGTGGATAATTGATTATTATCGATTGCAGAAGTCGCATATGAGTCTTGACTGGACAAACTTGAGGACTCGAGGACAGCATTTCCCACTGAATCCGGAGTCTCAGCCATGATGTAGTTCATCCATATTCCAAAGATGTCTTGACCCTGCAATCCATTGCTGACCAAAATGCCTGAGGAGTCACCAACTCCTGCAGCACAAGAATCTCCCGGCATGTTTGAATTCATTTGAGCCCCCATTGCCGGAGTATAAAAATTTCCGGGAATAAAATTCAAATTCTCACTCTTAGCGTCCTGCTGTGTCATACTACCAAAAGAAGAAACTCCATCTGGTAAACTATTGATTGGACAAGTGCTAACCTGGAATATTTGCAGCATTAGATTGGTGATTGGGCACCAGTTTAGCGAAGGAAAATCTTTTTCTTCTTGTAATGCCACATAGTTAAGGGTTGCAAATGATAATCATTTGCTAGACAGTAAAGCAGAGGCAAACATTCAGTAATGTTGAACTTTTATAAGATTTCAAGATGCTGGAGACTAAATAGTAAAGCAATTATGTTAGAAATTAGTACATGAATGCATACATTCATTTACTCAATTAACTTTCTCGCTGCTATAGCAGCTGCACCCAAAGTGATAAAAGAAAAGAACAAAACACAGATAATCTGAAATTCCAAGAATGGGCCCTATAAAAACTTCCAATTGCTGAAATGTAACATTCCTCTTATTTGGTCAATTGAAGAAGAATAAATGCAACAAAAATATAAATGGGGTGTAGAACAAATATGTTGCAGCATTCATTGCTATAACAATGAAAGTTGATATACAAGCAAACTTCACATTTACGATGTTGACTTGGAAAATTAATCAACAATAAAATAAAATTTGATTCTGGGAGTAAAAAAAATATGGGACAGAAATGTACTCCAAGGTGTATGAAGCACAAAGAAGGCAAAATTTTAGCTGGAACACATTTTACCACGTAAATTTTTTTAAAGGCCTTTTCCCAGAACTTCTAAATACGATATCCTTCCCAACAACCATATTGCAAAATTAAACATTCCACTAAGGCAGACAGTTGAAGAAGAACATAAAATTAGAAGAGTCATATATAAAATACAAAGAACTGTGATTCTACTTACACTAACAATGGAGCCATTGGCTGTAATCTGATTCTGCTGCTCAAAGGACAAAATCATTATTACGAATAACCTAAGAAACAGAAAAAAAAAAGTGGATCCTCCTGTACTACCACGACCAAAAGGGGACAAAAGTCTCGTACCATAATTAGTTCTCTTAGAGATAAAATTATTATAAAAAAAAAAAACATTGAGACATATTAGATTTTTCGATTCAAAATAAAAACATTTTTGCTATGACATTTTTTTGCTTAAATTAGATTGGATATTTAATTTATAAATTAGATGATATTTTTACTAGATTCTTTTAATTTTTTTAAATTAATATTGATATATTCACTTAACGTTTTAATTAATACTTCAAAAACTTTTTGAAAAACTTTAAGGATGTGGACAAAAATATCATTAATATTATTTTCTATTGCTTGTGTGATATAAATTGTCGAGTAAAGTACAAGGAGCAGCAGTTATAATTGGGTTGGATTTTAATATAATAACAAACAACAAAGAATGCTTTGATTGATGCTCATGGGAAGTACCGTAAACCTGATAACTCCTACATCATGGGAAGTGTCGTAAACCTGTAACTCCTACTTCATCTTTAGTAGAATGCCGAAAAGGGATGTTGTGTCTTGGACTTCCTTGGTTGTTGCTTATTCTATGATATCTAGAGTTGATGATGCTTTTAGTGTATTAGTGAAATTCCATATAAGAATACAGGACTGCTATGATCACATGTTTTTGCTCAAAATTGACGTGGGAATGAATTATTGGCCGTTGGATCACTTGTTGATCCAAATGCTGGGAGATAAGGGCAGCCTCTATTTAAGAGACACTTCTCCACTTTTGGAGGGGTTACATGTTAGCGTATAAGAATGGTTACGAGTTATTACGCTAAAAAGAAGCCAATCACAAGTTACTAAAAGTAAGAGTTTACTTATGTGAGTGTGGAGAAGTAAAGAGGAGAGAATTTGGTAATTTGAGTGCATTAAACTCGCCATCCAATATTGAAGGTAATAAATCTCCTTATGGACTTTAGATATCAAGTCATAAGTGAGGGAATGTGGTAGATATGTTTATTTACTACCATTTATTGCTTTATTTATGTGTTGTCTTTACTTTTCTGTGATAAATGTCCATCAAGATAGTCCATTGGCTTGTTAGGTTCTTGTAATGAGGCATGTGATAAAAGACATGATGGGAAATATCATCCTTGTATTTAGGAAAGTGTTGAATGACTTTCCTTCGAATTAATGAAGAGAAATGTCATTTTAAACTAAGTATAGATGCTCTCTGTGTAAAGTGTGGTCCATTCTTCATTACATCTTACATACTTTACTTGTTGAGCATTTAAAAAATAAACAGACAGTGCTTAGCCATTATCCATGACAAGTATCTGTGATTGGTCGAGGCCCAGGATCTTTGTTTGGTGAGTCCACCAAACAGCCAAACAAAAGTAGACACCACTGTCTGAAACCAAGGAACAAGTCTGTTCCACTAGTTTTAGAACTATTTTTAAGTCTGAAAACTCGTAGATTTTCGTCCTGAGATTTGGTCGAAACTGACATGTCCTCGACGATCTTCCTGAGAATTCTGAGGACACGTCAGCATCTTTTTGCCGAGACCTTTTTTTTTATATTGAACTGATCATAAAAGAATGTCAAATGTCTTGTTGACAAGGACTAAGGGCTGAGACCTATTTTAAAATAAAAATGCAACGTTTTTACTTTGCCCCATGAAGTCCGAGACCCTCATGGTCTCAGTCTCGGCACCTCTTAGTCTCGGTCAACATTTCATGTTGGTATCGCAGGTTTCCTCTGTTTTTGTGAAATCTGCATATATTGAGTATGTAATCTGTCAGTTACATTTTCATATACATTCGCATTTGTTGTGCATTCTGATATGTCTATTGAATGTGCAAGAGAAGGAATATCATGGTGTGGGGGAACCATCATGATGGATCTCAGTCGGGAAGACCTAGTAAAATTGTTAGGATTTTTTATTCTTTCAGTTAAGTATTTGTTGTAATCCGATAATTAATAAAGATTATTAAAGCGTTTTCTTAGTGTAAAGACCCCTATGTATGCTTGTGTGAGCCGAGCTTAGGAGTAGTAAAGAATGTGCCCCAAGAAGCCTATGTAAAATAGGGTACCTATCTTAGGCCGAGACCTGCATGTACCCGTAGATACTTAAGGTGGCCCAAGATAATCAATTAAGCTAGGTAGATCACCGTGCATGCTTAAATAAAACTGAACCTGTGTGTTATTTTATCACCTCATATGTGCACCTAAAATCAAGGGTCTTGCTTACTGCATAGCCATGCATTTAGAATTGATGATCAAACTAATGGTCAACCGTATTTAAGGAACAAACTGGGTGGAGGCAGATCTCTATACTCAGGCGAATTGGGGTGCCTAACACCTTCCCCTTTTCGTACCCATTCCTCTGAACACTGAAAAGATTAATAAAATTAGAATCTCTGGCTATTTGGACTTCTGATGAAGTTCCTTGTGGGTTTTCCTTATTACCCTTTTAAATAAATGAGGTGGCGGCTCAAACATGTTCACCCCTATAGGGTGAGTTCCTACCGAGGCAGTCTTAGTAGTTATTAATGTGGGCCAATTGGGGACCTTTTCGACCTCAACAGTGGTCGGTCGTATTGTTGCGGACATCACAGTGGCGACTCTGCTGGGAACAGTGAATGAATAACTCACAAACATGGAAATTTTTCTTGTTTTATAAAACTCGATTTGTTCCTTAAAATTGATCATAAAGTTGGTTCTGTGGGGGTGTGTGTATCCCCTCGTGTTAGCCGAAGACAGATGTGTATTGATCTATTGTTCTATTCGAGCAGTGTAGTTAGTTTAAAGTACCGGTGGTGAAACACTTTATACACTACCTTCTAAATGATTTGTACATATTCCGAGTCCACTCATGCTCTTGTATTCATTGGGTATATTAATGACATTCTGCCAAGTTATGGGAGCCCATCCAAACTGTCCATACGTACCAGAATTAGACAAACCCAGATTAATCAGTGATTAAGATAAGCCTAAGTCCGTTTGGAGTAGTGGTTGATCCAAAGTATAGTACTTGTGTGTTGATTGCTTTGTGTGTGTTTGTTGCATGCATTTGAAAAAGGAAAACAAAAACAAAAAAACCTTTGAAAGTATCCTATCTCGTTTTCAAACGTTTTGGAGATAGGAACTTTCACGTTTTCGAATTTTCGGTGCACTCGCTTTATATCTCCGACACTCAAGAAAGGACGCGGTGGGAAGGAAGCAGCCCTAGCCTCTGTCCGGCCGGTCAATCTGCTGGCATCTTGCATTCACGCATACTTACTCTATTTATAAGGATTGTGAAAGTTTTAATCCTTGGATTATGGGCAAAATATATTTTGTAAAAAGTTTTGTGGCCAATAGTTTGTGTTATTGGGTTCTAATCATCTAACTCAAACAACATTTTAACTGTTTAACATTTTGTAAAAAATATTTTCTAACCGCATATTTACTCAAACCGTCTAACATAAAGAAGTATACCTTGTGTCATTGGGTTCGTTGCTAAATATATTATATGAATGTACTTTCACAATTATATTGGCAGACATTTTCAGGCCAGCAGATATGTCCAACTGTAATATATACTTAGTACATTTTAACTCAAACTGCTTAGCTTATCTTTGCATAACTTATATCGTTATGTCCGTGACTAAGTCCACAATACAAATATCTTATTCAAATTAATTTACCTCATACAAATTTTTCAGAGGTTAATGCCAAAAGAATGTGGACTAACATCATTTTAGTCCAAACGGCTTAGTTTAAATTAAATTGTCATATACCAGTATATAGTTGACTACGCATAACACAAAGATGTGCTTTCAAAATTTAAATGACATATCCATACATACCATGATATCAAAGCAAAAAATATGCACTAAACGTGTTTAACTTAATTAAATTGACTTAATCAATCTAAAATTCACTTAAGATTAATCTAATTTTATATTTATTTTCCAAAATCTTTTTATTAATTTATTTGTCAATCATATCCTCATTTCACTTTTTTTTTACTTATATCACTGCAATAGCCCCAACTAGGGTTAAAATTAATACTTTATTTGACACATATTTTAATAAATTAAAATACATATAACTTATAATAAGACATAAATATTATTTTTTCAATTATCATATCATTTAAATAATAACATATTTTCTTTTATTAGGGGTTATTACAATCTTCCCCCTTAACAAAATTCGTCCTCGAATTTTAAGTCTTCATTTTACTTCTTCATTTTACTTCTTAATTGATAGAGATATTCTAATCTCTGTAGACATTTAAATCATGTTCACTAGTTCATATTATTCATAACTTATTTGATTACTTATGTTAGAATGCTTACTTTTAGGATTCGGTATTAGAAATTTATCATTCCTTAAGAATTTCAACAAATTACTTACACGATACTAAGATGACACATTGTATGTACCCGCATGTAAATGACACAAATGTGCCAGTTCATAACAACATAGGAATATACTTTACTACTATTTTAGCTTAACATTTAAGCTTACTCAGTAACTTACTAAAATTCTTTAGAGGAATTAGTTTGCACTCACTAGTAGCTAGACAATTCACCTCCCAGCTCTATCATCCAAATAAGATGATTTGCCATAATTAGACTCTATTTTATACATGATTTGCTCCCATTTCTGTGTTGATTTGGAAGTAAATTGTCTTGGTTTTGCAGATTCAATATGATTTCGGGTTGATTCTAATTTATTTTATTGTTTATCAGTGTTCAAGGAAATCAACAAGGAATCAAGGATAAATGTCAGCATTAAAGAAAGCAACCCCAAAGACCCAAGAAGATAAGAACCTGAAATTAGCCCACCGCCAAAACTCCACGCCGTGAGTATACATCTCATGTTTACTAGATTCAATAACATTGTGAATGTTATGGAAGCTCTTAGTAAGGGCTATGCTACTAATGATCCGGTGAAAAAGATTCTCAGGTCACTACCATCCAAATGGGATCACTCTTGGGAATTGATTAACTCCTGGGATCACTCTTGATGTACGAGATGACCTGGAAGAATCGAGAAGTTCAAGAGGAAACTCACATGACAAAGAAAGTGGCTCTCAAATCACTTCCAATACGGATTCATCCGAGGAAGAAGAAGAATAGGAGAAAGATAATGAATTTGCAATGATTACAAGAAGATTCCAAAAATCCTTGAAGAAAAAGAATTTTAGAGGAAGACCTTTCAACAAGGAAAATAAAGTTGAAAAGAAACAAGAACCCCAAGAGGTGATATGCTTCAAATGTAGAAAGACTGGACATTATCGAAATGAATGTCCAAATCTATAAAGGGATAAGAAGAAGAAAGATATGGTTGCCACTTGGAGTGATAGTGATGAGGACTTAAGTGAAGAGGAAATGGACAAAGAATTCGCGAATCTTTGTCTCGTGGAAAATGAGGAGAGCAACAATGATGAAGACCAAGAGGTATCTTCTCATGCTAGCTCTTTAAATGATGACATTAATATCAATGAATTGTTGAATGCCTTCAATAAAGTCCACTTCAAACTTGGTTTGGAAAAGAGGAAAAACTTGACTTTCTCAAAAATCATTAAAAAATTCAAAGTAAAGAATGAATCTTTACTAAAGGAAAATCAATCCTTAAAAGAACGATTGCTAGTTTTAGAAATATTATAGATAAAAGGGGTGAGGGTTTGAGGATATGTTTGGTGAGCAAAAGCCCCACAATGACAAAATGGGTTTGGGATATGTTCCAACACAAATCACCCAATCTCTTAAATTTGTGAAGAGTATGGATGGACGACAAGCTTTAACAAGCAAAGTCATAAAATCAATAGTGGAGCATAAACCCTTTGTGACAAAACAATTTGTCTTATGTGCTAAATGTTGTAGACTTGGTCACAATAGCAACACGTTTGAGTACTTCAAATACAAAATTTGGGTACAAAAAGGATGCTTAAATTGTGCTAACCATAAAGGACCCAAGGGACACTTGGAGACCAATGATTAAATATGAGTTTTTGTAGGTATGCTTCAAGGTGAAAAAGAAAGAAGATAAATGGTACCTTGGTAGTGCATGCTCTAGACAAATGACTGGGAATGAATCCATGTTTCTCTCATCGGCCAAGAAAAATGGAGGAAAAATCACATTTGGTAATGATAGCCATGGAACTACTTGGTATAGGAACGGATGGTAAGAACTCTCTAAACTCTATTAGTAATGTTTACTTTGTTGATAGCTTAAAATATAACTTGCTTAGTATAAGTCAAATTTGTGACAAAGAAAATAAAGTTGTCTTTGATTCTTCACATTGCGAAGTAATTAGAATTAGAGACAACATAATTATTCTTGTTGGACCTAGAAAAGATAATGTGTATATCTTTGATATTTGTATGTTAAGTAGTGAAGAACCATTATGTCTTGAATCTCTAGGTGATTCAAGCT
>JAYMTC010000576.1:0-11410 GCA_036897605.1 Melianthus villosus
TTCAAGTATTGCCTTTGTCCATTTTCACATTTTAAGTTGTTTTATCGGTCATATTTTACAGCAGATTACGTTGAGATTTGTGGTGTTTTCGTCATCTAAATATTAGAGACTAAATATGCTAAAATAAATGTTGGATACCATTGGCGTAAAACACATGAATTTTCAATATAATTAACTTTAAATATTAACGGTGACAAGTAGTACACCAAGATTTTATCTGAGTAGTACTTCCAATTTTTGTTAATACATGACCCAAATCATACTAGAGGATGATGTGTATATTATTTATATATAATTATCCCGTATGTTTTAAAATAGTTGTGAAATTTCAACAGTATTTTTAATAAAAAATTCAATTTATTTATATATTTCACAACATATTTAAATTATTTTGTAAATAAAACATCTTCAGTACGTTTAAAGTCTCTTTATTATTCATTAGTTTTAGAGACGAACTATCAGCGTCCGCAAATACAGTCGTTGATAGTAAGGTGAACGATTGCATTTAGCGATCGAAATTAAGTATATCGTTAATAATTTCACAGACCAACATTCTGCCGTTAAATCAGTTGTTCATAAGAGGATAATTTTTGTGTATGTTATGTCTTTGTAGGATAATTTTTAGCTTCTTTTATATATAAAATGAATAATGAGAAATGTTTTTAAATTTATCTTTATTATGTTCTAGCTTAAATATGAGATTTGAAATGATAAATGTTATGATAGAATTTCAAAATCTATCAAATTCTCCTTCTTAGTATTAATGGTGTAATTTTATTTTTATATAAATTACACATTCATGATTTGTACGTAAGAATAAGTTAAACGATATAATTAAAAACTTTTATTTAAATACTTTATTCGAACATAATTTTTTTTTAATTTTAAAAGTTATTACAATTTCGTTTTCGTGTGGATCTTATATAATCTAAAAGTCTAAATTATGACAGTTAGAAAGCCTAGATATTACCATTACAATGTCTCAATGTTGCTAAATGTTATTATTATTTAATTATCTCATGATTTTTTTGTATATTTATGTTGACAAATGTATGTTCTATTGTATGTAATTTAATCACTACAAAATTTGTATTAGTTGTGCATAATCATTTTATTTACGCACTTAAAATTGATTGAAAACAAAACTCGAAAAATATCCAAAGCCACTATCTCTAGGTGGCATTTTGAGCATCTTAGGTTCATACATGAAGAAAAAAAATTCACTGAAGTTATACAAAATTGTCCAAATAATATTTACAAATTTTCAACCCCATTAAACAATATCGTATTAGTTTAGTTATTAAAAATCAAAATACCTCCCTGACTTCATTTTAATCATTTTACGATGATATAAACTATTATTTATAATCATATTCCCGTCTCTTCTCCCGCCAACATTTATAGATTTACTATAATTTAGCAAGACAATTATTGATGTATCATGAATAAATATATAAGTTTGTTGGTCGATCGACCATATTATAAATTTTAAGTTGATGTATCATGAATTTGAAGTTGGTCCAACATCTTTATTAACGTTATTAATAATCTTTTAACTATATTAATAATCATAATTATAGACACTATATTAAAACATTGAGATGAAACTCATATGTCGTTTTCAATGGAAACAAGAGATTTTGTATTCTTCTCTGTGAGTCGAACATAATTATACAAAGTAACGCAAAAATCTATCAACAAATAAATAAAACAATTGTGTTTAAAGTGAACCACTTGAAAAAGATTAAACTATATATTTAAATTACAATTAGTACTAATTTCTCATTAATTATGAACAAGGAAAATATTATGATATATATTTCTAAATGTTATAATCATAAGATAAATTCTAATGGGTAAAATATAGTAAATACCACACGCGCACCGTCGCTTTTCGTCTCGACTCGCGAATGTGGCGTGGTGTCTGCTAATTCCAAGAATTTTGGAATACATTTTAAGAGGTAAATTGGTTAAATTAAAGTAAGAAATATATTTTGTTCATCGTCCAATATTAACCGTTTAATGCCATTAAATCATTCGTACACAATATGGTTTGTACAAAATTTTAAAAAAATGATTTATTTTCAAAATTAGTTGTATGAAATTATTTTCTTAAATTTGTAAAATAAATAAATACTTTTTCGAAAAAAAATTGATAACATAAAATAGATGAAAGGGCTTCATTGAGAACGTTTACTTAATTGATGTACGAAAATCGACAAAAAAGAAAGAAGGATTAGGAGCCAAAATCGAAGAACCATACCAAATAAACGATTAAGCCTTGAAATATCATCTTCGACTGCCTTCATAAACCCTATTTCCATCTATTCATCTCCCTTTGATTGAAAATGAGGAGCATAATTGCGAGGTCAGGGTTATGGTCCAGGCCATTGACGAGCAGGACATTATCTCGGAATTACAGTTTGATACCCATGGTGATAGAGCACTCGTCGAGAGGAGAGCGAGCATACGACATATTCTCTCGCCTCCTCAAGGAACGAATTGTCTGCATCAATGGCCCTATCTCCGACGACACTGCTCATGTTGTGGTTGCGCAGCTTCTCTTTCTCGAGTCCGAGAACCCTTCCAAGCCTATCAATATGTATCTCAATTCCCCTGGAGGCGCCGTGACTGCAGGTATGTTTTTGTTTACTTTGTTCGTAATTTATTATTGTGATTGTTCCAGCTGAATCGTAGTTCAGTTTCAGTATGTGTATTGTTATTTTGCCTTATTAAATGGTTGGGGGAATATTTTTTTAAATTTGCAAACAAAAAGCTGATTTTAGTTTTCACTGAACATGGTAAAATTACTGATTGAAATTAGGAAATAATTCAACATAGTATTAGGGTTTACATAGTTTGTGCATTAGGTTTAAACCTAACCAATCTGGAGGCTCATCATTGCAGGTCTGTTTTTGTTTACTTTGTTCGTAATTTAATTTATTGTGATTGTTACAGTTGAATCCTAGTTCATTTCAGTACATGTATTGTTATTTTTCCTTATTAAATGGTTGGCGTAATAGGTTTGAGATTTGCATGTGAAAACTGATTTAAGTTGTCAACTGAACAGGATCTTTACAATCATTTCAAATGTTAACTCGACTGTAAAAGTACCACGTAATATTATGGTTTGCATATGGTTGTGCATTAGGTTTTAACTGAACTAACCAAACAAACCAAATTATAAAATTTGGTTATGCAAACCAAAACATATTTAGATATAATCCTAGCCAAAATTGATTTTTTTTTTTTAGTTTGGTTCAGTTGGTTTTTATGATTTTTTTGAGACATTACGAGACTACCCACCATATGGGGGGTCTGAGAAGGGCCCATAAATTGTACGCAACCCTTCCCTGCTGTTTTTTTTCCCCAAGAGGCTGTTTTCGGGACTCAAACATGTGACCACAGTTCAGTGACAATGTGGCAACCTTATCAACCTGTCGGTGTTTACACCATAGTTGTCAAAGGCGCGCAACTTGTCGCGCCATAGCCCAAAAAATGCAAGGCTCAACTCTAGATGGCTAAAGATGTGCGCCTTTAAGGCCTTTGTAAAATATCATATATGAATCTTCATGTTATATTTTCTTAGCTAGATTTCATGTTCTACTTGTCAAATATCGACGAGTGTCGCTGCATTTTTATTTTAGGTTCTCATATTTGAGGATTTTTTACTGAATTTTCTTTTAAACTCCCTTATTATACAACTTCCTCAATAGCATTCTAACATAATTTTTTATTTTATTTCAGAACTTATAGTTACTTTTATACCTTATCATAATATTATAATTATACTATAATTATAATTTGGGTATCACTTCAGTTCAGAGATTAGATGGTTCAATAGGCATTTATCAACCATTGATTTGAAAGAAATATTCATATCAATGACTTATAATTAATACTGAATTATCCAACTGAAGAAATTTCCTTATAATTTTTATAATATTGGAATATTTTTTTAAAAATAACTTGTTTGTCATTTTTAATATTACTTAATTATTTTTACTAATAATTATTAATATTCTAGTTACGATCATGTTCAAAAGGCGAGTGCCTTGCGCCGCACCTTATGTCATGGCTCCTGAGAGGTTTTGCGCCTCGATGCGCCTTAGGCCATCGACAACTATGGCTCACACTCACATTATGTTAAGATTCATAAAAAGTATTTCAATATAAAATTCATAATTAATAATAATTTGGTTTCTAGGTTCTTCTGTCTAGTAAGCGAATCATATCATATATAAATAAAAAAAGCAGAAGCATTTAGCCGAAAACCAGACCAGAAGGTAAAAACTGAAACCATTTTTACACCCCTAGGTTTATGTTTGCTGAATCATAGTTCAGTATGTGGGTTTGCATTTTAATCATGCTTTGCATTTGCAAATGTAAAACCTACATTTAGTTGTAGCTTAGCACGTTCATTGCAAATAATTTGAAATGTTAACTGGACTGCTTGAAGTTTGTAAATAATACAACAGAATATTCCCTCCATCTGAGATGTCCGGTGATTTAATCCATCCTTGTAATCTATGGCGTGCGTCTGAGATGCGAAGGAAGGTGTAAATTTATATTGAGCTCCTTGAGGAAGTCCTATGTAGGAGAGTCTTCTTGGTAGTAGGTTACCTTACTTCTAGTGTCATTATAGGATTATAATTAATCGAAAGCAGGTCTAACAGGCATAGTAATTGCCAGTTTTCGTTATTAGCTCCATGTTGCCTATAACATTCCGTCTACCAATTCGACATTCATGGTTGTTTGGAAAACATTTGGAATTCTCCATGAAGATAATATTGTGTAATTTCTTGGATTTAGGCAGTTTTTGTTTGGAAGGAATGAGGGATATAGATTTTCATTCCATCACCTTTCATATTTTACTTGAGTCTCATTGCCATTAATTTGTTTGGTCATTATTTAGTTTACGAAAAAACACAAATACTACGTGTATGTGTGTGTATATATAGAAGCATGATGCTGTATTGTAAATGGAGGAGTGAGATACCCAAATTATAATTAGCAGTGGCTTCATCATTTCAAGGGCAATGTGATGCCTCCAAAAAAATGCGATTACTATTCCTTTTCAACACCAACCAAACAAAGGAATGAAAGGATGTAATTCTCGTTCTTCCATTTCCATTACCTCCACGCGAACATATCCATGTAGGGACAGACATTGTAGCATTTCAAGCAGCTTATCTATAGATAGGTGAATTTAGACTGCCAACAAAATTATAATGCTGATGATCCTTTATGCAGGCCTTGCAATATATGATACTATGCAGTACATTCGATCTCCTATCAATACCATCTGCATGGGTCAAGCTGCGTCAATGGGTTCTCTCCTTCTGGCTGCTGGTGCAAAGGGACAGAGAAAGTCACTACCAAATGCAACGATTATGATTCATCAGCCTTCAGGTGGGTACAGTGGACAGGCAAAGGATATCGCAATTCACACGAAGCAGATTGTTCGTCTTTGGGATTCACTAAATGCAATATATGCAAAGCATACAGGGCAACCTGTAGAGATAATTCAGAAGAACATGGATAGGGACTATTTTATGACAGCAGAGGAGGCCAAGGAGTTTGGGATAATTGACGAAGTTATTAATGAAAGACCAATGGAGCTAGTTACTGATGCTGTTGGGGATGAAGGCAAAGATAAAAGTTCAAACTAGAAATTAGAAGCAAATATTTGAGTGAGAAGGCTAGGTTCTGGTTGAGTTGCATTACATATTCTAATAAGTTATCGATAGTTAAACATTTTGCCATCATTTCAATTCCAAAAGGTTGTTTGTTAGTTTTGACTGGAATTTTGGATTAAGCTGAATCTGTCCTGTTTCACCCATCACCCGGTGAAAGCAGGGTGACCAAAACATATAGTATGCTGTCATCTTGAATGGGAATTTTTTAGAATCTTTCGCCAATTAGGGTATCTTTAATTTGCAAACAGTGATATTAGTTTTGGCAGGTTAAATGGATTGAATTGGACTGACCTTGAATGTGAAAAGTATTTCTCCAATTCAAATCCTACAACAAATCCAATATTTATTGGGTCGAATTTATATCAGACGGATTTGAACCAATCTATTAAATTTTCATCCTAAGAAAAAGTAAATGAATGTTTTGATATTTATCTCTATCTCTATTGATTAAAAAAATATGTATAGAATATAAGATAAAACTAAAACTTCCAAATATAGTGACAATTGTACATACTAAAATAAATTGTAAGAAAATATAGAAGTTCACTCACAAGGATTAGAGTTTACTGAACCTCGTCTAAACTTTGACATTATCGTTCATTTAGTTTTATTCCCTAATTATGATATTAAGAAACTCTTTTCGTATGACAAAAATCTTTAATATTTTATTTAACCTTACATTTGAGTGTACGAAAGTATGTTTAAGAAATTTTCAAACTAAAATATTTATCCCATCCAAATTGAAGATCTTGGATTTTCTCAACAGCTCTATGGTTATCTTTCCCCCTAGTTAGAATTTCTCTCCTTTTTGTTGGGCAGTGGTTCTTTTTATATTGAAAAGTTTGAAATTTTTTTTTATTTTATTTTTTTAGAATAACTTGTTTTATGCATAAAATAAATTAATTTAGAATTTTAAAATCTCTTTATTATGTTTTAATAAAGTGTTTTAAAATGACATATAAAATTTTAAAACCCTCAAATTCTCTTGTATCGTAAAAATGATTTTTTATTTCATTTACACATATATTACTTATATATAAGATGACGTAATTGAAAACACAATTCATTCAAAAACATCAAGATCAACAAAACCCATTAAAACAACATTTAAAGTATATTTATATAGAATATTTAAATTAACTTGGGTATAAAATAAATAATATATGAAAGATAGGGACAAAAGACACAAGTTCTCAAGATAATTAAAAATAACATTCACAAACATAATTTAAAGGGACAACATTAGGCCAGGAAGCTATGGAAGATGACAGTTCAAAAAGCCATTGCCTGGCAAGTTTTCACATTTTAACATTCTGAATTTGACGAGATGACAAGCAATTATCTACACATTTTCACATTCTGAATCTGATGACAAGCAATTGTCTACCAAGCTTTTCCCCTTATACACAACATGAATGTGATTAGGATATTAAAATTGTATGGGTAGTAGCTAAAGCAATCTGAAGCCTAAGCAGAATGAGTGATCCAAGAACAACTACTTGAAGAAACAGTAGTACCAAATATCATAGATATAAGAATTCATAGTCAGCAACAACTTGTATGTAATCAAACCTGAAACACAATTAAAAAATCTCCTAGATATGATTGAAGCTCCCGCCAGTAGAAAAGTTCACAAAAAAAGAAAACCAAGACAATTAGAACAGTGAAGTTCCCTTTCCTTTCTTGTCTCCACCTATCTCAAAATGTTTGCACCTCTGCAGAAACAATACCAAAATAAATAAGAATGAACAAAACGCTAGGAGAACATCATCCACAAGGTAAGACTTCATGAAAGGCTAACCTTAATTGCATGTTGAGAAACATGTTTGCAACCTTGGCACTGAAGCCTCAGCACAATCTTTTTTGTAGTTTTTGCCTGATAAGATAGAGTCAATTAGATTGGGAACAGTAAAATCATTCTAGAACCAGGCAGTAGTTATGAAAGGAATATTTCAAGGAATCCTGAAGCAATCTCTTACCTTTTTGTGAAAGACAGGTTTTGTTTGCCCTCCATAACCTGACTGTTTGCGATCATAACGGCGTTTTCCCTGAGCAGCGATGCTATCCTTCCCCTTTTTGTATTGTGTAACTTTGTGCAAGGTGTGCTTCTTGCACTCTTTGTTCTTGCAGTATGTCTTCTTTGTCTTGGGAACATTCACCTATAAAAGAAGTGTTGTCAAAAGCTTATTAACACAAGTATCAATATATGGTACTTGACAAGTCACAAAACAGACTAGTTGTAGTATTTTTTCCAATGTTCTTCAATTTTCTTTGATTACCTCTTGATGTTCTTTGTACATGAAGGTAATTCTCTTTTATGTTTACCCTGGAACGCACTTTTCTCCCCGCATACTGTGTGATACTTTATAAATCACAAAGCACACAAGTAGTTGCGGTCATTTGTTGCAATGATCTCCAATATACTTTATTATTTCTTGGGGTTCTTTCTCTGTGAAAATTACTTTTTATGTTTACCATGGAAGTCAATTTTCTCCCCCTCCTCCCCCATTTCTTTTCTTGCTTAATAATGGAAACACATACCCGCCCCACACGTCCGTTTGTGTGTGTGTATATATATATATTACAATGCATAGGAATACTAACTTGAGTTAGAACTGGTGTTATAGAGGCCTCCATGATTTTGAACATTACTGGTAAAATAATTTACACTATGTTTGCAAGTTCGGAGAAAAAAGAAGAGAAAAGAAAGTGAAAAAGGGTAAGGGAGGGAAAAGAAAATGTAAATTAGGATACAATTGGAATATACACATAATGTCTTAATTGAAATGATAAATTTTAGTGTGTAAATAAAACTTTCTGTCCCTTTCCACCCACTTCTGGACGGAAAGTTTTGGAATTCCTCACATTTCCCTCCTGACTAAAACGCACAAACATAACACAAAAAGAATTTGTTTTTATTTTCTATCCATTTCCCTCCGATTATTTCCAAAATAAAACTCATAAACGCACTACAAACAAAAGCTTGCATGCATTTTAAACTATCTAATCTACAGATGGAAGAAACAACAGAGTATCTTGTCACAATTTATAACACAGTAACATAGAAGAAGGTCTCAAGGCGGTAAAACCAAAGGAAATGAAGTTAATTTCAAGTTCAAATTCAGATAGATTCTATCTTGTAAGGAGATGCTATACTTTAACCATTGTTATTCCTGTAACAAGGCAATACATTGTAAGGAGGCAGACACCAACCCAAGAAATCAGAAAGCTAAATTCAATTGAATCCCTCCAACACACTAAATAAAAATAGCAAGCATAATGTACTTTTATCATCTTATGCTTTGTACCCTAGTCAGTTCATGACCATTTCGACTCTTCTTTCAATAACGAATTCGGGGAAAATGATATAGACATCGGATAATAGGAATTAAAGGTCTCTAAATTTAAGCTCCAATGTCAATTTAAGACTATACGGATATCATCGGCAACTGGCACCAGTATTGAAAATAACAAGCGGAGCTATGGGGATTGCAATCACCGAAAAAGGTACAAAAACATGATATCAAAAATCAGTATATATTAGAACACATGATACAAAACCATGTAATCTATAGGTCATGTTTCTTTCAGGGAAATGAAAGGATTGCACTTACCATTGCTCTAGCTTCTGGTACTCTTCCTGAAACCCTAGTCCGTCAATCTGATGAAAACAGTTTTAAGAGCGTTTAGTCGGAGACGCTTTTATCATGCTGGAACTGGAATTAGGGCTACATGGGATTTGTTGAGATGACAGTAAACATATGGGCCAGATCCAATCTCAATTAGTAATCCAGTATCTCCTGTTGGGCCGACTCAGCAAAATTATCTTTTTATTTTTGGATAAATCACAATTTAACCATGTGATTCGGTCTATATAGGGAAAAATTCATTGCGGTTTGAAAATACGTACTTACAAATTATCATGTTAGCTGGGTATCATTTTAATTACTAAAAATGAATCAAATGTTTAATATAATAATTTATCTAATTAACGAAACCTAAATATATAGATAATATTATGGCTATATATATATATTAAACTTTCAAGATATGATTAATATTATAACGATATATATTTAAATCTATAATTAAGAAGTCATTATACGTTATATATAAATTAAACTTTGGAATCAATATATATTAAAGTATAACCACTGATAAATTAATAATTTATACTCATGTAATACCGTGTATTCATATAACACTACTCAATTAACATCGTGAATTATAGATGCTTATCAAGTTTATGTGTCATTTGTGAAAAAGTATAAGCTAAGGATTTTTTTATTAAGGCCTCAATTTAATTTATAAATTCATTATTTTTCACGGATCACTTTCGTTCTGTAATCAATTTTGTGGTTGCGGTTGAAATCTATTATGAATTTTTTTGACTATATTAAAAAATGATTATGAAATGTTGATAATAAATAGTAAATGCTTTCGATAATTACGTTGTTAAATTTATATATTACTGAGTTTGATGTGATTTTTTTTTGTTAACTGTGGTATGGTAATAAAAATAAATAAATTCAACTCAAATTTGTTTAACAAGCCAGGTTGACAAATTTCCAACATATTTGATAACTATGGATGTAAAAGGTAATAGCAAATTTTACGATCGTTCGAATTCAATTTGAACGAATGTTATTCGAATTTGAATGTATATTATCCATATTCGACTGATCATAAATGAATACGAATATGAAAAATGTGAATTTCGATTGGCAACCAAACCGAATATATATTCGATGAATACGAATATACGAATCCGAGTAATATTTTTTTTTGTGATATCTTTGGATATTATAAATACATAATTAATATTATTACAAATATAAATGTAATTTTAAGTACACCTTGAACAAAATATATAAAATATATTATGTTTGAAAGGGTCATAAATAAAAAGCACAATAATAAATTTATGGTATCACTAAAATAGTTTGCTTGTGAAAAAGTTAAATATGTTGGAATTGTAACTTATTTTGTGACGTCTCTAAGCATTGAAATAACTTTTATTCTTATTTTTTTCAACTTTTTTATATTTTAGATATGTATGTATTGAAAGTCGAATTAATGTATTTGAATATTTGTTAAAATATATGAATTTTAATGTCTGAAGATTATTTGTAATTAAAAATATTGTATTTGTATTTATAAATAGTTTTCATATTTTATCATATGCGGACCCGATATCAGATTCGGATCCCGATATCAGATTCGGATATTTGTATTCGAATTTTAATATATAATTGAAATAAATTATTTTCGAATTCAAATATATCCAAATTCAGTTTGTATCCGAACGAATAAGAATTAATATACTCAAAATTAACATCCGAAATTTTCGAATTCGGATTCGAATTTTGATTCGCATTCAGATATTTCTATACGGATTTTGATTCGGATATACTTGAATTGACTATTTAATAACTAAACTTATTGATTCCAATTTTTTTTTTGTTCTTTAACTCTTTTATTAATAAAAAATATAAATTAAATAAAGTAACAAGTTTTATGTTGACTATGGACTTTGGTAATTTTTTTTTTATGGATATACTATGGAACATACATATGGATATCTAACTTATACCTTTTCATTATATTTAAAATTAAGTTTAAAAACGCAAAATAATTATTTGAATACTAATTTTATAGATATAAAATAAAAGATTATATTTATAAGTTTAAATATATTATTGTTATGTTTT
>JAYMTC010000577.1:0-11405 GCA_036897605.1 Melianthus villosus
GATGTTTAAATACAATTTTTTTATGAAGAAAATTTTGTAGAATTTTTCTAGAGATTTTGATATCTTTTATTTTATTTTATTTTTTTTCCCAAAAAAAGGGTTAAATTTGTTTATCTTGTCTCGTGATGGGCCTAACTGATACATTCTATTTGTCTACTTGTAAAAGAAAATGTTTGTTGAAGAGCTCGATCCAGAAAACATACAAAGCAAACTCCTCGGGTAGTTTGATTCGGAGGGTCCGATTTCATTTTACTTGCAGGATCCGGAAAGTATATTCGGAAGTTTTGAATGTAGAAGAAGAGAAGAAAACAAAGTCTGCGCTGAGAGAAAAGTCCCTTGTTTCTTCTCGATTGAGTTTAAGATCGAAAATGGATGAAGAATCGAGCTCAAGTCCATTGACTCAAGATGTTTCTAAGTCTCCGCCTGGTTCCCCCAACTCCTCCACTCGCAAGGTAGATATTTTCCTTCGATTTCTCCTTCAGGTTGTTCTCTTAATCGGGTCGTTATAGGCATCATCAATGCGTTGCTGTCATATTTGTTGTACTAATAAGGTACTGCACAAGCTAAGGCTTTGGACTAACTACTTCGATAATGGATCAAAGCATCATTAGAAAAAAGCAAGCCGGTTTTATCGTTATAGGTCAAGAGTTTTTGGCTTGTTCTTTTGCAAATAAACTAATTATGATGGTTACTTGAAAGTTAGAAAATGAACCGAAGCGAACTGGGAGCTCAGACTAGGCTGTGGTTGTTCTAATTGTTTGATTGATGAAAAAGTTGGTTTGTTAGGGTAAAATTCATTTAATACTTTGTTTTGTTGTGGTTGTAATTCCACCTACGGCAATTATATGGATGACTTTTAGTACTTCTTGGTTCTTATGTGACTTCCTAATCCAGGATTAGAGGCCGAAATAGTACCAGTGTTTTTAGCACATCACTGCAACTATGTATTGTGTGCTAATCCATCTTCATTGAGTGAGGCAAGTGAGAGCGCTATGTTTTTATAAGTATGGATTGGAAAAAAAATATTTTTGTGCAAGACAATTGCTTCCTATTATGTAATCACAAAAAATTTAGGACAAAGCAACTAGATTTCATTTCTGGGAATCAGATTGGATCATCATATCTACTAAATTCAGAAAGAAATCCATACGGTGAGAGAGTCCTGCTTCCTTGAGCACATGGACTATTACATCCACATGAACATGGTTCAATGTGAACAATGTTAAGTGGTTAATTTCTAACGATATTTCCAAGTGAAAAATGAATAGAATCATGGATAAAGCTACAAGACAGATGTTGCTATCAATTTTATATATAATTGGTAATCATCCCAGTCTTAATAAATTTATCACTATTCATGTAATGGTATGTTCTAAGAAATATTTCCTTTTCATTTATCATACCCAATCGACCAAAATTTGAAATCAATTTAAATAAAACTCTTGAGTAAAAAGGAATACTTTTTAAGTATGATTGAAAGATAGTGTGGAGCACAATAATATAATCAAATTTGTTATACTTAGAGAAAACATCTGAGATAGGCTCGGCTACCTCCCACATGAATGTGAGTATGATGAGTATACTATCTATGTGGTCTTAAGTTCTGTTCAAACCTTTTGTTTCCATCTATTTTGACTTTGCAACCTCACGTACTCCTGCTTTATCACATCCTCATAAAACGTGATCGCATTGACTAGCTCATGTAATGCTCATTGGTACCCGTTAGTTGAAACTGTTTATGTTTCAAAACAACTAATATTATCCGTAACTTATATTTAGTTACTGCACATGTAGAAACAGTATACGACCAAGTTGTTTTTTCATTTAATTTATCGATTCCTGCATCTCGTCAGGCTTGCTATGCTGTACTGCAGAGTTGGGCTTCACAAAAATTCATGGCTGGATGGTAATAAGCTTAGTAAAATATTGTTATATCCTATTCTTGCTTTGTAGTTTTCATTTTATGGCGTAACTAAGCTTTAATTGTTAAAATCACAGCGTGGTCCTCTTTCCAGTTGCTATTACATTCTTTATCACCTGGTGGTTTATTCAGTTCTTTGATGGTTTCTTCAGTCCAATATATGAAAGGCTCGGCATTGACATATTTGGTGAGTCTTCAAAATCTGATTATCCTCAAGAAACCATGATTGGAAAGGACTTTCATTTATAATATTTCCAATACAGTAATATATAGAAGGTCTTGTAAAGGAATGTATTTATTTAATTGATATGCATTGGAACCTTCTAATAAGAGTTTGTGATTTATTTTGACCCCGAAACTACAGCGACCTAATTGGGTTCTATTCTATCATGAGTTCCACGTTTATTCGGTCTCAAATTTAACATAGTATAGCAACTAGTTTGCCGGTAATGCCATTTATTTAGTAATGCCATATACCATAGGTTCCTAGGACAAGAAACTTAGATTAAATTAGATTATCTCATCTGCAAATTATATTGTCTTTACTATGCTTGCTGCCTGATTGGATTTTCAAGTGCTACCACACTGGTGCTGCACTATCAATTTAAATAATTGAAACTTCCTGGCGGCCATAGTAGGGCCTACGTTGTTTAATTATAACGTCAATCAACAAGCCGGATATTTAATTTTTTGGATTTGCATTCTCTAACCATGGGGCAAACTCTTGTCATTTGAACTTCCATAAAATGAATCAGGCTCTAACCTAGAAGAAAACCTTGTTTTTCAATTTATGCTACATTGTGTTGTAAACATCCATGATTTTTTTTATTTAAAGTATGATATTTTTGGATTATGGATATCTCCACGGACTTGTAAATCATGTTGGTGTGCATTGCAGGCCTTGGATTTGTTACATCTCTGATTTTCATATTCTTCGTTGGTATATTTTCTTCATCATGGATGGGTGCCACTGTGTTCTTAATCGGCGAATGGTTTATAAAGCGCATGCCGTTCGTAAAGAACATTTACTCAGCCTCCAAACAAATTAGTGCTGCTATTTCTCCAGGTATTGCAGTTGTCTTTGATTTGTATTTAATTGCAACCTTCCAATATTTTGGTAGGGATCGTCATCATGGTAGATACTATCATGAGAAAAACTGAGTGACATTCTAATTTCTACCTATTACTAACTCCGGAAAAAATTATAAAGGTCTGATTTGTTTGATATCATTTATATTTCCTTCCCACCCTTTCTGAGTAGGATGACATGATCAACTTTTTACAAAGGAGGTTTAAGAAACTCAGTCCTCCAGGATTGGGGAAAGTATTTAACATATGGATCGATATAGCCATCTATTGTAAAATGCAGTTAACGAGAATGTACCAGTTCTGCTGCTAGAAAAATAAAACTACAAATAAATAGTGATTAGGACTTTCAGTATCACAAATATATGTTCAGTTTTCTGTCTAATCAACATTTATAGTTTTTTGTTGGCGCACATGGTTGATTTTCAAAACAATTGTTTCTTTTTGGTTTGTATTATAGTTTTGAATCATAATAGGAACACTAAATAAAATTGGTAGCAGTCCAATCCAAATTGCAAAAAGTAGCAGCAGAACAAAGTTTTTGTGGTCATCAATCACAGCATAAGGCCCATACCTTAATGGTTTTCTCTATGCTTAAAATATCCTTTCATGGCCTATTGTTGATCAACAAGTATAATGTTTCTGTGTTGCTTCACCTACTTTTGTGACTATTATTGAGTGAAATTGATGTGTTAACCATTTTCCAGTAAGCTAATTGAGGCCATAGCTAACATAGTTTTTTTCCAATTTTTTTTCTCTTACAGACCAAAATACAACAGCTTTTAAAGAGGTTGCAATTATTCGGCATCCTCGTGTTGGTGAATATGCAATTGGTTTTATTACATCAACTGTTGTTCTTCAAGTAAGGATTACGTCTCTACTCTGATTTTTACTGATAACTTTTTGAACATGTCACTAGAGTGATTTAAAAAAAATCGTAATTATGCTAGATTGTGCATATGCCACAATTCTATCACGAGATAGCTGGTGCTGCTCCTTTTCAAATACATGTGTACATTCTGCACATAGCAATGCGATCACATACGATTATGGAAATTATAGAAACAAATAAGCTGTCATTTATCCTCTAAGGCTTACCAAGATTCTTCATTTCCAATTTATCCTCCAAGGCTTACTAGATTCTTCAGTTTCCAATATTCTTACAAAAATAATTTGCTGATGACCACTTTAAGAGGAAGGTGGTTCTATTGTTTTTATGGAAGACCAGTAGGTAATCCAGGTCATTTCAAAAGTTAATGTTGTATGTCACATAATTTTCTTGTAAGGACTACGATAATTTTTGTATACCATGATGATGTATACCACAACTTAAAAAAAATATTTAATTGGCTGTTAGAAATCTCTTGAAGTTTGAGCTTTAGAACAATTGAAGAACAACTGATTGTTTGCAATGTATAAAAGATCTCAAACCATAGTCATCTCAAGTTCTCACTATCCGTGCCACTGCCACATATTTGGGTTGTATGTATAACTTTTTGCAGGTCATACTTGTTTGAGGAGAAACAATAACATAAATTTCACCTGAGCCGATTTTGGTATACATTAACTTCACAAACTCTTGAAGCTTAAACTGTTAAGAGTGACTGGTTGCTTATTGAATTACATTCATGTTAAAGACATTGAGCATCCTGAATATTTGGTCTCAGACTGTCATTTTTTAACATAGAGCTTGTAGTTCGTATCAACAAGCTCTAACGAGACGTTTGATTCACAAAATCAAGATTACTCACTTTTAATTAAATGTTCGGAATTAATATTCTCGCTACATTGATTCTTAGAAAATACAAAAAAAAATATGTTATGTTCAGATGATTAAATTCCCGGAATGTTAGTCATATATGTTTGGTTCGCTGTAATCTTTGGAATGTTAAAGAAATTGTTTGTATTTTTTAATCAATTGTACCTTGTTTTGATTATGCATGTTTTAAGAGGAAATCAAGATAACGGAATTTAAGATAATCTTGATTACAATAAATCAAGATTACAGTAAATTTTGCCAACCGAACATTGTAATCTTGATTATTTGTTTTAAATGCTGAGAATCTTTACTAGGATCAAGCGAACCAAACACCTTGTAAATGTGATATTTTCTTCTTTTTCTTCAATACTTACACGTTATGTGATACCCGAAACACATCAACTTGGGTTTCGTATTCTTGATTGAACATTGCATAATGGGGATTATCAACTACAAAGGTGATTCTCATTGCATTTCATGCCGAAAGTTTTTCTGTGGATGAGAAATTAGGCATAATTTCTGCTCTAGGACTCCACAAACCAAATGCACTCTTAATCCTTAATGAAACTATAGCATCATATTGCTTCTGTTTGACATTATTGATTGTTGATTTCAGAGAGAAAACGGAGATGAGGAATTGTGCAGTGTTTACGTTCCAACGAACCATCTGTATATTGGTGACATATTTCTGGTTAATTCTGAGGAAATCATACGACCAAACTTGTCTATTAGAGAGGGCATAGGTATGTTCTCTTTTATGCGTTCATCCGTGTATGCATTGTTCTTAGACAAGGAGATCTTTATACATAGATTGAAACAACATTCTACTCTCTCCTCAAATGAACTATCTTATTATATCAAGCTTATGCTTAAAGAAGCCCCTAGCAATGGTGTTGTCCTGCTGCGAGTTGAAATTCTGCAACCAAAGATTGATCATCGATATTGCGATACAGTTTGACACTAAATAAAATGAGTAAAAACGATATAGGCAGTTAGGAAGTCTTAGCATAGTTCTGGATTTAAATCTCTTGCATCCAGGGTGATGTCCCAAGTATTAAATATATAATAATCATTATAGTAGCAAAGAAAAATTAGGAAGTATGACCGTGATATGAAAGATCGTTCCAGCCTATACTGTCAGATGATTATAATACTGACCCCTTTGTAAAGAGGAATTCATGCATGCTAGTTCTTGGTGGAAATAGTGTTAAAGTAGCCTTTTAATATATGAAATAAACAGCTTTATGTAGTGAACAATCTCATTTAAGCTTTGAAATCAGAATGTAGTGTATCAAACTGTTTATAAGATATTTTACTGTATAATTTGTGTTGGGTTGCCAAAAAAACACAAGGCCTCAGAATTGTATCTTCCGGTTTTCTCTAGTTAATACTTGGATAACAGATTCTTGATGTTTTTACCCATGATTCAGAGATCATTATATCGGTCGGCATGACAATGCCGCAGGTGATTTCTCCCAGAGAAAGGATGCCACATCTGAGCAACAGAATTCCCCTGAACAGAATTGGTGACTATGTTCTGTAGTTGTTGGACACAGATAGGAATATCTTGCTCCATATTCTATTTGCAGTGTTTCAAAGCTTCAAGCTAAACATAATAGTATTTGAAAATAGAACAAGTAGATACTAGTGCAATCTTAATTGTTGTAACAATTAGTGATGGATGGATAATCCACTGGAAGAAGGATGCTGACTTGGTTAGACACCAATTATGTTGCTGAATGTGGTATGCTTACTCTAGCAAGCTGTGTAAAAAATATCAAAGGAGGTAAATACGGTATCTTCACGATGGTGTAATATTAGCTTCTAAAAAAACATGTATGCTCGACACTGCCAGATAAACATGCATAGTTTTGCCTTAGTAAGTACCCTCCTTTGGGATTAGCCGTTTGCTAAGCTTATGCCAGCTAGCTTTTGTTTATTTCGAACACCTCCTCGAAAATCCCAATCACTTGCTGAGACAAGCTCTTGTCCTATTTCTTCACTGCTTCCGGTTTTTAGATATTATGTCTCTTGCTGCTCTTTTGACTTCGTTTTGAAATTGTTTGAGAGGGACTTTAGGAAATTATGTGCATGATAACCCAGAAAGTAGATGCATAAGTGATCTCATACATATAACATTGCAAAAAATTCATAAAAAGGAGAAACAGAGATGCAGGATATGGTGAGAAAGCAGGAGTAAAAAAGAAATAACCTCACTATTTCGTGCTTATAACCACAAACAGATTGATGGCTGGGAATGATGCAGAAGCATTGGCTTGGGAAATCCAGTGCAGCTTGTTGGATCATAATTTCAATTATTTGATCAAATAATATGTAAAAAATGCACTTCATTTTCAGCTCATTCTCTGCAATATGTACCAAATGAATGCTGATATGCAATGTGCTCATATTAACCAACTCATATTTTGCTCCGTCGCGTTGAACACCAGAAACATGTTTTTACAAGAATGAAATAGAGATGCAAATACACAATTTACATTCCCTTCTCACATATTTTCTTATGATTTTCCTTTTCTCCGTGATGTAGTTCACTCAGTGCTTAATGGATAAAACTAACCATTAGCGGTTACATCGAGCTGTGGGAGGTAGTTTCTCTGATGGCCCTCTTGGAAGCTTCTGTCCAGTCTCTTGTTCAATCCTGCTCTTGAGCGCTCTGAGTATTCGAATTTGGCCCAATTTTTCAGGAGACAGCTTGTCCCAATATATTCCTAGTATAAGGAAAAAAAGCTCATTTTTTTCACAAAATTTTCAATACAAGAAAGCTAGGTGAATAGACAGACTAGAACCCATCACAAGATTTTAGAGATTAACTTTCAGATGACAGTTTATTCCTTTTTTTCTATGAATTCAATTCTAAACCGTAACTAAAAACAAGTAAAAAGTGCTAATGGACAATTTATTACATAATATTACAAAAAAATAATAATGGCATGTAAAATGGGTTTAATAATTAGGAGAGTTTTCCTATACTTATTGTACAAATCATATTCTTCAAATCAATAAATATATAGATATTAAAAGTAAAACCGTAAAATCTTAAATTTTATGCTTTACAAACCGCTATTCATCCATTCTATTTTTTTGCTATTCATCCATTCTATTTTTTCTTCTCTTTTTTATTCAAATTTAATTTGTATTTATCTTCTAATTAATTTAAATTTTGTAATTATCTTCTAATTCATTTGATTGTTTTCTAATTATATTCTTAAGTAAAATATTAAGATTATTTACTTTTATCTCTATTTTTTTATTCATACAATATTTTTTTATTCATCTCAAATTAATTATCAGCAATAATTCATGTCAACTAATTTATTTATCTTTATCTCTTATCTTTTTTTTCATATCAGTTAGTTATCAACAAACAATCAATTGCACTCCATTTTTTTTATTCATATCAATTAGTTATCAACAATAATGCATGTCAAGTAGTTATTATCTTCTAATTCATTTTCTAATTATCTTTTTAAGTAAAACTTATCTTCTAAATTGATTTGAATTTTTGTCACTCTTCATCGCTCCTATATAAATATGGCACTTCTAAAACATTTAATGGAATTGCTTTTTATAATTTTCCTTTTACTTCTGTAATTTGTATCCATCCGGTTCACTAATTTTACTATTTTTTTCTTTTTTTAGATATAATAGTGAATGAAATATAAAGATAGATTTAAATCATTTTTAGAGGTTGAATTTTTCTCTCAAAAGTTATATTCATTCTAATTGCTGCAACTTTTTTAGATTATGTAATTTTCGTAAATACAATATAGAGTATTTAGGTGAAATCTTTTAAATGATTGATTTGTATGATGTCATACTAATATATTGTTGATTTATATTGTGTGACATATTTGTTTGTCAATAAGAACACGTAAATCCGCGCGCAAAGCGTGGCTAAGGCACTAGTGCATATAACATCAAAACGAACCACCAAGCTATGCACTTAAAATCACACTACTTAAATTGGTAGATCAAAGGTTGTCAGGTTAACATATGATCTCCTTCTGAGTATAAATGACAGCATGTCCTTTCTTGCTGTCCTATGTGCACTGCTTTTATTAAACCGTCTTACTGTCATTTGGCAGTATCACATGGCCACTGAGTTTCCTGTATATCTAAAACAACTAGGTACAGTTTGACCGTAAAAAGACAGTCAATACAACATGACTGTCAATATATGTTTTACAGTTTTAAAACAATAACAAAAATCAGACTACATATATAAGAACCAATTTTCATAATATAATAATTTAGAAAATGTAAGAATGTCTTGCCTAAATTTGGGTTGTAATAAATTACTTCCACAAGCAAAAAACTCCATGGGCTTTCCAGCCTCAAAACATGTAGGATGAACATACTGCAGCCTTGGGGCTTGCACCTCCACCTTGACTTTCATCACTGAAGTTCCACCTATGACATTTAGAGTGATCTCATCATGTAAAAAAAAAAGTATTAAGATGGAAACCCTAAATAAATCATCAAATTGAATAATGCAAATGATGATCAGATCCCAAGTAATACCTTCTATTAAATTTAATTTTTCTATCCTATCAAAAAAAAAAATTAATGTTTCTATATGTTTATTAGCAAGAAAAAAATGGAACAGGAATTGCTCGTAAGGGCAAAAAGGAGAAGTTATTGTATGAGGACGTTTGTGTTAATTAAGCGGCTGTATGGTTTTAGGGCATAACATCTCCATTCCATATAGCTAAAAAAGAATTTAAATTGTAAAATGACTTGGATAGGTTCAAGCATGGATTTGATACCAAACTTGGTCTAAATATGCTTCAGATATTTATAACTGTATTGGGTAATTATTCATCTCAAAGCAATACACTATCAACTTAATGACATCCAAAAACTCGACATTGCACTCATTGTGGACATAATATTTTGTTTGCTTAAGAATTTATCTCATAATATTGTTAAAGCACATTAGATAATAATATGAATATCAACTATTTAATGCTAGAATAAGTTTGTGCTGCACATGATACCAGATTATATTTTAGTATCATAAGTTTATTTTGTTATATTTCATTTTATAGTAAGCCCAGAAACAAAATAAAAAACTAATTTTTAGCCTTTTTCTTTTTTTATCTTGGGGGAATCAGTTAGATGTCACAGCCTACAGTTTGTTGGGTGACGTGTACTACCCATTTTCTCCTTTATAAATAGAATGGAGAATTAGAAATAAACTCTAATAAAAAAAAAATTGTGCAGATATTAGTGATGCGTTCCAGGATGAAAAATCGAACTAACGCAAGATATAACTTAGGTGTTGTTTGTCACATTTTATTCACCTCTTAATGGAACGGTTCACTTATTAAATGAACCGGCCACTTTTTTGGTAGTACATCTTAATAGCCTCTTAATGCATTTTAATAATTACTTGCTAAAATTATGGCGGAATCATTAAGAACATACATCCGAATTAATATTTTAAAGTTATTTTTACCACATTAAGTCATTGTCTCTTAACTAATTCTGAATTAATTTAGTTTCATTCAGACGTTGATCCAGTATTCAGGACTTAATACTTAATTTTATCGAACGACGCCTTAGACTTAGTTTTATTTTTGTTCCGACTGTCTAAACGCACGGGCTCCACATTCATGAGCTATATGAGCAGATTTTCTCTAGCAAACAAGATGTTCGCATGTTGTCCGTCTCAAGACAGTTGAATAAGGCGTAAAGAGGAATGTTGAAATATATACTGATTAAATTATTTTCCACTATCAGTTCAACTTTTTAGTAGAGACGATTATTTAACACCCTTAAAGGATTGTGGTATAAATTGAATGCTTATCAACTTTTAACGTCTAAACTAAAGATGGAAAAACAATAAAAATAAGAGTTCATGGTGACTAAGCTCTCATATGGGCTCGATTTTAGCGAAAGCACTGCCCCATTTTTCCAAATTATTTGTCTTGCACTCTTCACTCCTTCGTGACTACTACATCAGGAACCATTTGCTCTGACAACACTGCTACGTATGTTGGTAATCTTGAGGCTGTGGCCCCCGCTCATGGCTGAAATTTAGGTGGTGATCGTGGATTTTTTAACATCATAGGGGCTCTGATACTTCTCGAGGTACACACTTCTGTCCATCGCTATGGCTTTGGCGTGAGGAGAAGTATTATGATATATACCAATTAGGCCCATTGTTGTTGGGAATACGAACCAAGCATGCAAGAACAGAATAAATCAAGACAATAAATTGTGTGGTTGGAAGTGGTTCGCAATTTACCTACGTCCATGAATGCACTAGGCATTATTATTAGGATTTCATAAATCCTACTTACAATTACAAGACACATACTTTTATATAAGAAAGTTATGATTGCAAATCTAGGGGCCAAAAAAATCTGCGAGGGCATTGTCCTTTACATACTCCACAATTCGTTTAAACTTTTAGGTCAAATGCTTGTTCAACAAAACTCAAATTGCTTTCACATATTGCCATATAGCAGGAAAGATGCAATGTTAAGTTGGACTATTTAACCATAGTTACATGAAGTGGGAGAAGGAGTGAGGGCGAATGCGGGAGTGAAGAATCATTAAAAATTCTTAAGTTTAGAACCCCCGACCTCATGCTCTAATTCCTTGTTAAATAAT
>JAYMTC010000578.1:0-11404 GCA_036897605.1 Melianthus villosus
TTACACATCCGAAGGGCTTCTTAGGGATGAGTTTTTAGACAAGTGCATATCAATGAGCCGGGATCCTCAACAACAGCAGCAGTTCTACTGCCAGGACTGCCCACTTGAAAGGCCAAAAAAGGATGGTGCTATGGAAGTGTGCAGAGGCCACTTGAAGAGGAAATTCATCAGAGAGTGTTTCAGCAAATGTGGCTGCAATAAGCAATGTGGTAATCGAGTGGTGCAGCGAGGCATAAGCTGCAAGTTGCAGGTTTGGACTTATGCTGGAATCTTTCCATTTTTTCTACAATTTTCTATTTGTACTGATGTACAATTATTTAAACATATTAACTTTCTTTTGAGGTCAACAAAACCGTTGCATAGTTTCTCATATTTTCTATGTACGATAATCTTGTAAGTTCACTTTCATCGTGATGTTTCAGGTGTTTTTGACACCAGAAGGAAAAGGGTGGGGTTTACGAACCCTGGAGAACTTGCAGAAAGGCGCATTTGTTTGTGAGTATGTTGGGGAAATACTTACAAATATGGAGTTGTATGAGAGGAACTTACGAAGCAGCCACAAGCATACATATTCGGTGCTGCTGGATGCAGATTGGGAGTCAGGAGCTCCAAAAAATGAAAAAGCCCTATGCTTGGATGCAAAAGATTATGGGAATATTGCCAGGTTTATCAATCACCGGTAAATCCGCGACACCTTTTTATTCTCTATTTTGTGCAATAAATTGTTTACATTTCATGTGGATGTATCTTTGTGGATTAATTCCGTACTTTGTTGCTATCATAACTTTTGGTGCTGTTTCCACCATTATGTCCTGGTTTGGTACGCGAATGTGTATTAATTTGTTTGTAATAATGGGGTTGGTATTCCTATCACCAAGTAACTCCCACAAAATGCAGCTGTGAACTATATTTATTTTAGAAAGTTTAAGGCAATCTCAACTTTCATCTAAATTCTAGTGTTCTATTTTTTTTAAAGAAATGATAGAAAGAACGGTAAAAATTCTGCAGACAGGATTGGAAGTATAAGGGCGACATCATCAGCTTAAATAAATCCTTCTAACAATGTGAACAAGGGAAAAATTCAGGCATATGAAAGGGCCTTGGAAGATTGGTTGTTTGAGAGGGAAGGTTTTAGAGCTTCAAACAAAGAAATAGTTTGTGCTACTACGAAATACATATATCAGCAGATGATTATATGCTGTAGTTATGGAAATTCAAATGTGTGGTTTGTTGGGTAGGTTGTTGGCGTATATGGTTAGGGTGAAATAAAAATTTGCGAATCAGATCAGACTGAAACTTGTAGTTTTTGTGCTAAACCCAGTTTATTTCTGATTAGACCGACTTGGTTAGTGGATTATGCTCTTTTGTTAGTAGTACATGTATTCTCTGGACTGACTTTATCCTTGCTATGGAGCATACCCACAAAGTTATATGATTTGCCAACACTTAGAACTGTTTGATGCCATTACCACCATTGGTTTGGCAGCATAGTGAAATTTCAAACGTAAAAATGAAAAGGACAACAAAGTTAATAATATATGGTATTTGAACAATTTTTTTTTCAGGAATTGTAATTTTTCTGTACATCAATGATCCATAAACTGCTTTAGATAAACTTCAACAAAAGAGAGTACTTTAATCTTTTGGCAGATGGCACATATTTTAAGTCAATATATTGAGAGTGAAACCCATAGGTCAAGTATAGGGAATTTTTTACTATTAGAGCGAATATAAAATGACCAAGTTACAAACTTATACTACACTAAATAAAAAGAAGAAAAATTAGTACTTGGCGAAGACTAGCTAGAAGCATTTGTCTCTAATCTTTTTGCGACAAACTCTTTGATCTGGAAATATTGCGAAAAATTCACAAATATCGTGCAAATTCTTGAATTTCTCGCAAATTCTCGAAATTTCTTGCAATTTTTTGAAATTTCTCAATCTAGAGACAGCTTTTTTAGAAAAAAATCAACAATTTATATTTTACACTGCCCATTGTTTTTATTATTGTAAGAATGTCGACTTTAGTATGCCTCAACTAGTATTATTATAAAAATTAAAATTATCATATTTGTACTAAGCTCTTAACTTCATATGTACTTTCTGTGAATCATGATATTAATTGCAATAATGACATGTTTCTTTTCTTTTTCTAAGTATTCCTTACATTTCTTCATTTTATCATTTCTTGAAATTTCCACGAAATCTTTCGATTTTTTTAATTATTATGGAGTCATACCCTGGAGACGATATTTTGTTCATTGGTTGTCAGGTGTTTAGATGCAAACTTGGTTGAGATCCCTGTGGAAGTGGAGACCCCTGGTCGTGGATATTATCATGTATGAAATACTTGTAAACTTCCTTCTCGCTCTTCTTGCTGTTCTCCTACATTGTTTCTTTTTCAGTGCTTTAAAATATAATCTTACGGAATGTTTATCGTGTTCCTATTAACGCAGTTTGCCTTCTTCACTACTCGAAAGATAGATACCTTAGAAGAACTCACGTGGGTAAGTTGGTTTGTTCCTAATTAATAGCTTGGCAGAGAAAGATAATTTTATCTATAATGTTACACAGTTGAATTGAAAAATAGGTACATAAGATGACATTATAATTCTTAATAACTATGAAAAAACTTCAGTTTTCTCTTTAGAAATTATTTTGGAATACTTTATTGAGCATTCACCAGCAGCATTTTTCCGGATACAATACAAACCAATACATTTCTGCTCCAAAAAAGGAGAAAAAAAATATAAACACATTCTCTGTGATTTCATCAGTAAAATGAGAAAATGCAGCCAGTCCCTTACCATAAGCAGTCCCTTGTCCCACATGCACTAGGAAATTGCTGGTAAATCATCTGCCCATTGGGAGCTGAGTGCTTCAGTGAAGTAATGACAACTGTTTCGTCCACATTGTTGCTTGTAATCTATTAAGGAAGCCATATTAATGTTTTGCAGGACTATGGCCTGGATTTTGATGATCAAGATCATCATATAAAGCCATTTCAGTGCAAGTGTTGCAGTAAATACTGCAGAAACATGAAGCGAGCAACTAGTAAGTTCTGTATTCACTCGTTTCTCTGTACAGCTGTATGTGGACCGGACTAACAGTCTGATTCGACCCAGTACGTGAAAGTCTCATAAATCGAGTCGAGTTCGAGTATAGTCTAATACTGTTTATTTATTCGTACCAGACCGGATAGTCCGTGATACTATCCGAGTCCGTATCATTATATCATTTTTTTTAGAACCCTAAATTTTAGATCCTCCCTCCCCTCTCCTCCTGCACTGCATCTTCATGGTGGGTTTGACATGTGATCTTTGCGTATTGAGTACGAACTGGGCTAACTCATGAAGCCCCATGTTATAGGATTCAAGGTATTCTAGATTATGTTTGTTTGAAATTTCATTCTTGTTGATTTTGTTTGAGTTAACCCGCTAACTACCCAATGAGACTTGATGAGTACCTGCGAGTCGAGTTCGGCGAAACTTTTTACTACCCGGTCCGAGTCCGATTATATCCGAACTCGGCGCCTTGTATAGATACCCAGTCCGACCCGGCTCGAGAATATCCGATCCGTATACAGCTCTATTTCTCTGTGATATGCACTGAGTGTACTCGCTACAACCCAGTTGATCGATAGAAAGTAGTATCTTACTATTTGTTAATCTTTGCTTCTAAAGTGTGATTCTAAGCAGGAAAGGTTAAACTTTCCGAACTATTGAATCTCAATGTTTTGTAGTTTCGACCTTTTAGTTATTTGTTCAGAAAATCATTGATTTGCTGGGTGCAGGATCTAGATCTAAATCAATTTCAAGTTGAGCTGGCATGCGAGGATGATGAACATGCTAACTATTTTGATGGGTTCTTACAGAAATCTGTCTATTCTAGCCTAGTATAGGTTTTGCTTGTAAAGTTCAGGGAACTTCATTTTGTGGTAGCACTCTTGGCATGTACGAGCTACTTATCGGTTAGGGTTAGTACAACTTACAGAAAATACTCCAACTTGTTGATCCCAATTGGCAATAAAAAACCATGTGTTTCATAATCTTATTGGCAGCTGCCCATGTGGCATGATTGTACCTCCTTTTGGATATGAAATGTTCAGCGCGCTATGTTCCTTTTGGTTATGATGAAATGTTCAACTCGGTTATTAAGGAATGCATTGGTTGTGCTACAATAAGGTTGTTCGCACGGTCAAGGAAAAGTGTCGTTTGATAAACTTAAGTGTTAATTCTTGAATGCTGAATAAATATCTGAATGTGTCTGAATTGATTAAGAGTTTATTAAGAGACAGTGACTTAATGTTTCATTCAGAATTAATTCAGATGTAGGTTTGTATTAAGATGTTTTACTAAAATGATTAAATTAAGAGGTCATAATAACCACTCAACATGAGAGATGTGATAAATCATTAATATAGTTATCGAAATATTTCAAATTTCAATTAATTTAATAGTATGATTTTTTCTCTATGATTCTCTATCATTTTGCTTTTCTCTCTTATTTTATCTTTTACTTTATTATATCTCTTATATTTGTCTTTCTTTTTTTCTTGTTCTTTTCTTTTTCTCTATTTTTTCACTTCTTTTCATCTTATATTTACCCTTCTCGATTACGTATATAAAATCATGATTATGATATTTTAAAAAAATTTTAAATTTTAACGGAGATCAATACATTCAAAATATAATTATAGAGCTATATAATATACTATGAACAATTTTAGTAATTACACAGCGATTAATTATAACATCGGTCAGTTTTAGCATACTTTTGTGTGTACTCCTTCAACTTTTATTTTTATATTTTTATTATTTTTTTAACTTTTGTATTCCTGGACTTAATGTGTTATAGCTTCGGTTCCATTGACATCCGTAAAAAATAATGTTTTAATTTTTATTTATTAAATACATTTTTTTTAGGGTAAACAGAACAGTGCGTGATTCAATTGTTATCAAGTATATCTCAAACTTTATTTTTTTATTTTTTTATTTTATATTTTAACTTTTCAATTCGTGAAGTCCTCTTTCTCTTCAATCTCCTCAATGCAACTCGAACTAGACTAGTACGGCTATAGGGTATGCATTACAAGCTTTCTATAGTCTATAGTCTTCTTTGTTCAATAAAAATATTAAAATGAATAAAATTTATTCAATTAAAATTAATCTTATAATTATATTTGATTGATAAAAACTAATATTTATTATGCACAGCTAAGGAAAAAAAATGAAAAATTTATTAAAACTCTAACAAGCACGTATATAAATTTAAAACTTTAGGAAGAAACAAAAGTTTGATTACATTGAAATTATAGTCATTATATAATTATGTTGAAGTTATTTAACAATTTAAACATTTACTATTTACAACATTGATTAAATCACAATAGTCTGAAATAAAATAATGAAATTAAAATTGACGATGTTAGCCAGTAAAATGATTTATGTACAAAATTTTAGCTTTTCATATATATATATTTGTGTGTGTTTATATAAGATAAAAAATGTAGACATTTTAATAAAATAGAAGATATCTTATAGAATTTATAATAAGATATACGACCATATCTATTTTTAAAAATGTGTGGAATAGTTTTCAAATTGTTTAACTAATAATATGTAAATCAATTTTCAATATAACTCGATAAAGTTGAGAAAAATGAAAATTTATTTATAAGACATAAACATGTCAATTTATAAATGGAGTTGTGCATACTCGCACAAAAATAATATTAAAAAGTATATTGAAATATAAATAAAAAATCTGCAAACAAAGCATACAAAATATATGAATAGAGAACGGATTTTTTATATTGTGTAATATAATTATACCAACTTTCTAAATATAAAAAATTTAGAACCATGTCAATAATAATTATGAATAATGGAAAAAAAAAACTCCATATTATAATTGACCTAATTGTTATTACCTAAAGAAGAAATTAACAAAGATCAATCTCTTCTTAAAAAAATATATATTTTCATATCCTTCCCCTTAAACTATATCAATACGGCTCAAGAAATAAATATAAAATTAGGAAAACATACCTTACAAATAAGTTATGTCATAATTTGTAGTAAATTATACTTATAAAAACTAGTTTTCATATTTTTAGAAACAAAATGAAAATTATAACACATTAAAATAATACATTTTATACCAACTAATAACCGACTATTTTTGTGTTACATTCAACCATTAATTGTTTTGATATAGGGCACACAAATAAAATAATATTATTCAATACCTTATAAAATATATTTTTTGATGTTCACTACTTTCTTATAATTTTTAAGCAACCACTACATCTAATAAAATTTTATGTTGATGTTTAAAAACTGTTCAAAAAACTGTGCTTTTTAAAGAAATAAATTAGAACTAAAAATAAATAATAAAATTAAACTTTGTAAAACAAATAAAATATAGATATAGATATATTAAGTAATCAAACTGAATTAAGTTAAAATTAAGAAAACAAAATTAAATAATTATATAATAAAAACATAATTTAAATAAATAATAAAATTAACAACAAATTAATATTTTGTTTTTATTTAAAGCTAAAACATATTAGTATAAATATTTTATATATGTCCGTGCAATATAGCGCAATTGGCATCCTTTAGACTTAACTGCCACCAGACCCGGGTTCGATCTGCTACCTATAAGAAAAATATTTATATATTGTATATTTGCTGAATCATGTTTATGTCGCTGGAAGATGCGTGTCTCGGTTTTGATCGAATATGTTTACAAAAAAGTCAATGTCATGCGATGTTAGAATTATACGATCTATAACTCATTCGTGGATTTAGTATTTATTAATGCATTTAGTAAATAACTTAAAATTTAGGCGTAGAAAGTTAGAAATATAGGCTAGAAACCAGGTTGTTGCAGATTACATATTTCGGAGGAAGTTCAAAAATACTTCGTACTCTTGGTGTAACAACACTAAATACTTTAACTTGTCCACATTAGCTTATACTTTAAAATTTAAATTTAATACACTAAATACATGTTTATATCTTACGACTTGAACTTTACAAACTAAAACTAGTTTTATAGTTTAAAACTTTAATCTCATAAACTAAAAATTGTTTTATAATATTTCCATATCTTTATTTCATTTGGGTGGTAGTATAGCCAGCAATTATGTCCTACCGAACTGTTGTTTGAATTGTTTATGTATGATTACATTGTGATATTTATTAATGTATTAGTAAATAGTTTAAAACTTAGGTATGACAAGTTAGAAATATGTAAGCTGAAAATTAAGTGGCTGTAGTGCTAGATTTTTCGAAGTAAGTTGAAAAATATTTCGTGCTTTTGGTGTAAGAACGCTACGTACTTTAACTTGTCCATACTAAATTCATTAATTTTAAAAATAGTTTTTTTAAAGTTTGACTAGTTTTAAGTTTATGAAATTTGTAAACTATCCTAACATTGTATGTTGTATGACATTGCACGTTAAAAAATATGAAAAACATGCGACAATTATGTATGTAAACAGGAGTTTGATGTTACACTATACACTAGAAAATGGTTGTGGGGTTACATCCGAATTTAGAAAAGGGATTATCGAATTTTTAGAGATTGCATACTCTCAGCTAGATATTATCAGAGGAGACAAGATTATGTGTCATTGCATTAAATGCGACTTGAAAAAATATGTGTCACGAGATGATATTACCTTTCATCTATTTAGAAGTGGGTTTACAAGGTATTATACTAGATGGACTGCGTATGAAGAGTCTCCCATTGTTAAATGAAATTCGAGTGACTCAAACTTCGAACATTGATACATCTTCTCCTGTACCAATAAAACAAATTGTTATATGAAATTGGTTATGAATGCTACTAGCCTAGATTTTGAGAAAAAAACCAAGAATAGTGGTGTATGCATAAGATGAAGTTGTTACGATGACTACGATTGCGACTTTTATGGAATGCTAATGGACATTTTAAAAGTCAACTTTCTTGAAAAATACAAAAGACTTGTTATTTTCAAGTGTGATTGATATGACAACTTAGATAGAGGCCAAATATTTCTCCCACGACACAACATGCTTGACATTAAGCATAAGACAATGCTTACAAATAACGAACTATTCATATTAAGTCAACAAGCTCAACATGCATGAATAATACATTTTAATACTAAAAATTCATCATTTCTTATTTCAAGCTTTAGGAATTTATCTGATTTTACTTTTTATATCCAGATTTTAAAGTGAAAAAAAAATAGAAAGGAAGAATATGACGCATAGGTTTGACGATCTCACCTCAATATAAAATTTGTTATTTTCATATTTTTGGAATGTTTTGTAACAAAAATATGTATTAATGACTTTTGAGACTCAGTATTCCTCACTATATACAAATGAGTTTTGCCTTTAATATTCTTGATTATGTTTATTGTTTGATTTGAAAATTCTAATTAATTATTTGAATCAAGAAATAAGATGATTAACAAATCAACCACATTTGATGTCTAAAGACTAATATGAAAATCCAAATTTTGTTGTTCTTATGGATATGTTATCTGTCTAGGTATGAAAAGGCCAAACATACCAAAAATGTTGGAGACGTCAGAAGAAATATCGATTTTTAAAAAACATTGTAGATTGGAACAGGTGATGAAATTTAAAACTTAACACCAAATTCTCAATGTAGAGAGAAAACAAATGTAAAAAAATTTTCTATAGTAAAATATGCTTAAACATGTAAATTTAATCTATATTTATAGGCTCGATACCAGCTTGTAAGTATCAAATAATTGGCTGACTTATCAAATTAACATCATATAATTAGCTAATTTGATAAACATAAATAAATAATTACTAATTATAAAAACTTGATAAACGTAAAATAAATAGCTATTAACTAATAAACAATAAATAATATAAAATTATGGCGGGGGGACCTTTTTTTAACACAAAAAAACTTGATTTGTATGCACTCATCCATCATTCTCTCCGGGTCAAAAAGAACTCGAGTATGGCGAGTTGGTGGTAAAAAAACACATCAAAGCATCGGGTCCAAAGCATAAAGCGCGTCTTTCATGGTCCACATAGAATTTAAGGATGGTCTTCATTTCCTATCGTTGAGTAGACCCGACATGAGGTATTACTGTCTTTGAATCTATAATAAATATGGCTTCCTCCTTTATGGAGGCACTTGCTACATTGTGAGTACTACATAACTTGTTGGAACACTAGAGGGCAATTACAATGAAATCGTTTAGAACGGATACAGGCCATTACATAGTCACCGACATTAAAGTTTTATCTCGTTAATGAAGGTTAGAGGCCAATTTAAATTCAAGATTATAAGTAGTAAATTTACTCCAAATTTCGACATGTAAATTGTGAATATGTTTGGCAAATGTCTCAGCATGTTTAGAAATACGAATATGAGAGGGAAATGCATAAGATCAATATAAGCTCGAGGTTTGTAGCCATAAATGCACTCAAATGGACTCTTACCAGTTGCTCGATGAACAACATTATTATGAGTGAACTCAGCGATACTCAAAATCATATCTCAGGTCCTATGTTTTTCCCTCATACTAAACACCGATATAAATCATGCAAATTATGATTAACCACATTCGTTTATACATCAGTCAGGGGTGAAAGGCATATGAAAACTTCAAAATAGTGTCTCATGATTTTCAAAAGGTCTTCCAAAAATATCTAACAAACTCAACATCCCTATAAAAAACTATCAGTAATTATGATACTAGAATATGCATGTAGTTTGACAACCTCACAAAAAAATAATTTTTCTACTAAAAATATATCAGTTGATTTATTATAAGGGATGTAGTGCATCGTCTTAGAAAATCTATCTACCACCACAAAAATAGCACCACTCCCTCGGATACAAAATTCATACTAACATTTATCCACGGTGCATTGTGGAATGGGGAACGGGATGTACAAACCAGTATTTTATTTTCTACTCTTAGCTAGTTGATATATCCGACTTTGTGAGAACACTCTGGAGACATCATTTTTAATGAAGGCTAATAGAACTTATCCTCCATAAGACCTGTAGTCGTATTTCTACCCAAATGACCAACTAACCCTCTAACATGTAGTTCCTATATCAAGAAATATTTAAAAGAAGTTCGAGGAAAACACAACCTAGTGTCTATAAACAAGTAATTATCCTAAACACTACCGAATGAATTTATGTTAAATAAGATAATGTCAAAGTCACAGTGTGACGCATAGTCATCTTTTAATCAATCAAATAGTCATAACTCTACTAAGGTCATCGACCCTTTATTCTCAACACACGCACGTTGTTTGATGAAAAATGTGTTTTCATTAAAAATTCTAGCCACCTAATATGTCAATATTCAATTTCTTTTGAGAATTTATGTATTCCAAAGCTTGGTGGTCCGAATACAACACAAATTCATCGGATAATAAGTAGAACCTTCAATAATGAAGAGATTGAACAACAACATAGAACTCACTATCATAAGTGGAATACCTTTGTTTAGATTCATGAAGTTGTTCACTAAAGAATGCTATATAATATCTCTCTTGGCTCAAAACACCTCATATTCCTAAACCAGACACGTCATATGCAACCTCAAACACTTTATTAATATCAGGTTATCTTAGAAATGTCTTAGTAGAAGCAAAAATCCAATTCAACTCTCATTTTTCTAAGGGAGTCGATAATGGAGGACATAATGGTACTGAACCCTCTTATGAAACGCTTGTAAAAAGTCACTAGACCATGAAAATCATGAGCCTCAGTGATATTTTTCGATTCTGACCACTCAGTGGGAACTGTTACTTTTGCTGGATCAGCTGCAATGCCTTGTGTCGAACCTAGGGATACTATAAAGAGTATGTTACATTGATGAAAACTTACTATAAAAAATTAGAGTATTAGGGACCCCCATGGCCGTCCCTAATAATGGTTTTTGCCGTCTCTAATACTTTTAGAGACGGCATTTGGCCATCCCTAATATCCGTCCCAAATATTTTTATGGACGGCCACTGCCTTCCTATATGTTTTAGGGACGGCAAAATAGATGTCCCTAATACTATTTAATATTTTATTTTTTATTTATTCAATTAAATTCTATATATTTAATTTTATTATCATTTGCCTCATAATTTTGATTGGAACTCATAAAAATACTAACAAATAAATGAAAAAAAAAATATGTCGAAAGATTTATTTCATTCAATATGATATAAATATATTTACAAAAATAATTCATTTACTCTAGATACTCCTACAAGAACATTTAATCTTTAAAAATTTCTCAATATCTCTAGAATCCGGAACAGAATATCTCCCATGATTGATGTACTTTGACTTTCATTGCTATTTGTCCATAACTCATACTAGACCCGCTCATAGGATATGGAAG